>JAOVVA010042242.1:0-14875 GCA_028565275.1 Leiocassis micropogon
ATAAAAGGGCTGGTGGTACATCAGTAATTATACAGATATCTTTATTCAAAAGCAGTGTTCGAGTCTCCATTGTTCCAGTAGTCTCACACACACACACACACACACACACACACCCAAATCCCGCTAAAAATAAACTGAATTTCAGCAGTATTAACTTTAAATTGATCTTTATGTCTACCTAAATTAATATCCTGTAGGTACACTAATGCTAATAATTACTGTAGAAGTAAATGTAGTAGAAGTTTTTTTGTATCGTTGGGCTCTTCAGAGTATCACAATATCCATTTAGCCTTTAAAAATGATAAGTTATAGCTGCTATTAGATGACATCAGATCACAGGTGTACTTAGGAAAGTGTTTTCAAGTTTGTGAGAAATCAGTGTGGACCAAAAGTTAGTGAATAAATACTAAACTACATTTACAGGGAATAATGTAAACAGGCTCTTTGGAATTCTGCATTAGTCTAGTGATTCCATTTTTGCTTTTGTGTGTGTGTGTGTGTGTGTGTGTGTGTGTGTGTGTGTAACAATAGGATACAGATGGCTGTGCTGCAGAGAGGGATCTTGAACATGATGAACACTGATTCTCACAATGGATAAATTCGCTGTTAATCACAAAAGTGTCCACATCTGTAATAATCTTTGGTGGGATGTTCCATGAACCTGCACAAGCCTCTCCTTAACACAGAATATCAGTCAGGTAGACATATAAAAGAAAATAAAGTAATAACTGTAGTATTATATGTATGTACTGTAACGGTTCTTTAATGTGATAATCCCTGTGGCTTTACATTACACATCAACAACAAAGGGAACAATAATTGATCAATTAAAATGTGAATGTTAGCTCATATGCAAATACCTTGTTGGGAGAAACATCTAAAATGTTGTCAATTTGGGAAATCTTGCATTTGCTTGATTGCGCCATGTCAGCTCAGTAGACACATCATGCATGCGTGTTTGTCGCCCTCTCCTGGTTTGGAACACAGACACGTAGGTGCATCGATAAGCCGCAGACAAATGTAGTAATTTTTCCTTTTTAATCCTAACAGTGACATAAGTATTCGAAATGCTTCTCAAAGTCTTGGCATGGCATCACTAGAAATAATAATAATAATGATAATAATAATAATATCTATCTGTCCTCCTGGGCTATTTCAAGAAGACTTGCCAGGCAAAATGAAAGTGTATTGTACTAAACAAAGAAAACCTTTCAAAATCTTCTGAAAAATCCAGGTTGTAAATGTAGATCAGTTAGAGAGGAATGTTTAAAGCATTTAATCATTTCTCTAAAATGCTTGTCTCTAAAATATACGTGTGTCCCATGATTGTGGTATGTGATGAGAATGTTTTACGACATCCAGGAAAATACGTTGAGTTCTATTTTGTAATGAAGTGAATTTGTGGACTGACAGGACAAAAAGCCAAGAGGTACAAAAAAAGCAGCTCTGTCTACGTTAATATTTCTCTAATAGTTTCATTGTGCTGTACAGTAGTATAAAACTCTCTCTCTCTTTACCGTATCACAATGACATGATCTGTCAGTAAATTACTGTACAACACTGACGAGATGAAGCCATCTTGTTCATAAACAATGACTGAAGGACTTGTCATTTTCTGACAAAGATTTACTTCTAAAAGAGGAAGTTACAGGCTTGTGTTGTGCAAGCAACAAATGAGTCTTATTTAGGATCAAAAACCCACATAAAAAAAAATCACATTTACACAATTCAAGGAAAAAATTAAGGAACAGTTACTTCCCCCACAAAAGAAAAATAAAACATTTATTAAAAAAAAAGGAACAGTAACTGCTTGCTCCCTAAACACACACACACACACACACACACACACACACACACACACACACACTGCACAAATTAAAACTTAAAGTCTAACTTCTCTTTTATCTTTCTCTCTTCTTTTCTCACACCTACTCACAGGCAGTGTCTATTTACTATAAAAAGGTATGATTGATTTATTTATTTATTTTATTTTTTTCATTAATGAAGGAATATAAAGATAAGCACCAATAAGAGCTCAGCTTTGTCTTTGGAGCTGATGACAAATTAATATTCTCTAAATATTTTTTATGGTCGATATGGAACAAAGTCAAGCAGTACGCTGAACACCATTTCATAGGATTATGTTTAAGAATTAATACCAGAATTGAATAATTTTGGAATATGGAAAAGCCTCGAACTACAGAGAGCGTCACTACAGAATCGTTTAAAATTCTAAACATTTGAGATAAACATGACATTCTGATTCTGAACTGTTTTATGTAATTAAAATGAGCTCAAGGTTTATATAAAATTTGGAATTGCCTTTACGCATAAAGCTGATTTTGTGAAATGAAGCCAGAATGAAAGTAGGTGTATTGTACTAACCAGAAAGAAAGAACAGTTTTTACTCTTGTCATTCAGCACAGAAGTCCACATGCGAGGTTGTAGTGTAGATCATCTTAAATGTTCAAAAAAGACAACAGTGTGAAATTTGATCAGTTTTAAAGGATGACACTATTTCTCCTTTTAGAAACTCTGCACTTCATAAAGTCAACCATGAAGATCTTCATGTGTTTTATTTGCATCATATGGTTCAGCAGTGTAGGTATGTGTCCACTTATAATGAAACAGAAATAACAAGCTTTAAAATGTAAAATAACTGAATAAAGGTGCTAAAATAGCGTCTTCCTCTTAGCAGATTCTCGGATATTATCCGCTCGAGCGGGTTCCACAGCTGTCCTGCCATGTGAGTGGAGAAATGTCCCGGTCCAAACTCCGCATGTTCAGTGGAACACAGACACTGATATTGTGTTTGAGAGAAAGGGTGAGCAGCTGTTTGAGGGTGAGGGATACGAGAACCGTGTGGATGTTCCTCATGACAAGCTGCTTGAAGGAAACTGTTCCCTGGTGCTGAAGAACGTCAGTGTCACCGATGCAGGCGTCTACCACAGCCACCTGTCTGTGAAGCGCATGAAGAGAGCCAGCTCTACCAAATGGATTTTAGTACAGAGTGTCGAGGTCTCAATCGATGGTACGTGGATATCAGAAAACCACAGAGTTCTGGATTCTGATTGGTTAGGTGTTTATTAATTCTCTGTAACAGTAGAGCAGGTTTGTATTAATGCACTTAATCTAATGCATTATTGTTTGTAAAGTAAAAGCTCATTGACGCAGAGCTTCACAGAGATCTTCACAGAATTAGTTTAAAAACATGAATGAAGTTCTTTTATTTGGTTTATATTAAGTACGTTTATGTAAAATGTACAGAAGAGGGTCTTTAGTGTCAGTGCTTTGTAACAGTCAAAAAACCTTCAGTGACATGACAAGCTTCAATTTCATTTTATTGATTTTAAGAAAGGCAAAAAAATAAACTAGTTAGGGAAAGGAGCATTTATATATGCTATAATGTAAGAGCAAATTTCACGGCCGCTATAAGAGGCTTATAAGAGAAATCACCCACAGACATGCTGATATAAGAAAGTAAATTCATCTTTGTATTTTTTTGGTTTAATTATTGGTGAAATCAGTGCACAGTACACTTGTTTTTTTGTGTTACACTTTGTGTTTTTTAAACAACAAATTAAATCAAATTAGCTCTGCATTTTCTGGGCTGGGTACCAGGCATTTGCGAGAAATGAAAAGTCAGGTTAATGCGGTGCATGGTGAGGGGTAGGGAAAGCCTGATGGAATTGGGGTTCATTACCTTGGTAATTATGGAGGGGCCAATGGATCAGACAACAATTTATGGGAAGTGATTTTTGATGAGGATGTCTTTGGTGGATAACATCATCCTCTGACCAACTTGGTACATGAAAAATCCCCAGAAAATCTTTAAGGTCATGTGTTGAGGTGTGGCTGAACCTGTCTGTGATGGCTGTAAACTTGGATGGCCCCATTTGTATGCTGGAAGGGGCGATAATGAAACCAAGAAACGATACAGAGTCTTGATGGAATTCACATTTTCAGCTTTGATGCATCATTTATTTTCAAGCAGTCTTTGTAAGACCTGGTGAATGTGCAGTTTATGCTTCTTCAGGGAATAAGAAAACATCAAAATGTCATCCTGATATGTCAAAGATATTTAGAAAATCACATCATTAACCAGGGCTTGAAAAACAGCAGGCGTGTTATCCAGCCTGAAGGGAACCACTAGACGCTCATAGTGGGCTGTGGGTTTTTTGAATGTGTTCTTCCACTTATCTCCTTGTCTTTTCCTCACCAGGTGGTATGCATTTCACAGGTCTTTGCCCTCGACAGAAGCAACCTACTGTACCACCTTTCACTGGTAGCAACAACCTAGAGCCCTCCAAGACTGCACATTTTATAGGAGGCCCATGTATACGAGGGCTCTGGAGGCAAAAATGGCCTACCTGGCCACAGTAAAAGCAGGCCTTTTAGTTGCAACAATGCTCGTGTTTTTCAGTAGAGATTTGGTGACCAGTTTATTGGCTCGGCAAGACGTTTGGTAGTTCATCGGTAATTCATAGATAAGTGAAAAGCAAAAGGATGAAAGTTCATGAACCCAAAGCATGTGCATGGAGGCACAAAATAATAATATGGCAAGGAATAAAGGTTGATGGTGGCCTTTTAAAGCTAGAGGCTGATGTGAAAAAATCTATGTTGATTTAAAAATATTTTTTTCTTTATTTTTCAACCAAAGAACCGACCGAAGAGGAACAACAGGAACTTTTAACTGCCAGAGGTGAGTAAAATATTAATATCTAATATTTATTTCCTTATACTTATATTTTAATACTTATTTCATTATTTTTGAAATAAGTTTCCAAAGTTCCACAAAGTAATGACCTTGAATTTTACTTAATTCTTCAGGTAGAAATGGCAATGTTCATCACAATTGTTTTAGATTAAAAAAAAAAAAAAATTACTATAAACCTAGTATATACTCAAATTGCAGCACCACAAAAATAAAAATTAAACAAAAAAATTTAGGTGTTTACTTTTTTATCAAATCACTGCATTATCTGAAACTATGCATCACATTTCATATAATATTTATGGGGCTACAGTATGTAGTATATGTGTGTGTGTGTGTGTGTGTGTGTGAGAGAGAGAGAGTTAGGGAGTGAGAAAGATTATACTGTATTAAAAGTAAATGTTTTTTTTTTCTTTCTCTCTATAAGAAACACCTGGGGAGACTTTTTATGATAAACTAACTGGCACAAGTGAGTATATATAGAGAGATTTTAAACCATCCATTTAGAATTTTTTAAAAATATCTTTTAGTTCAGCACATTTTATTAATAATTCATTCTTTTCATTTTTTTGTATTCTTCCATACTTTCTAGATGATGCAGGAGCAAATTGCCCTCAACCACTGATCATCCTCTTTTCTCTTGTCTCATCTTTACTCTTTCTTAGTTTCTGTATGGAAACATCAGCAGGGCAGGTTTCATGTTTGTGATCCTGTAAAGCCAGGGAGATGTTGATGATCTGGACAATTTCTAAAAAGTTTAGGAAGTTTACAGAAATTATAGGGGGGGGGGGATTATGTAATTTATTACATAAAACTAAATATACTACATTCATGAAGTTGTGAAAAAAGTCTACACCAGTGGTTCTGTACTCTGGTCCGCTGGACCTCCCCTGCTCATTTTAGTGTTTTCCATGATTGATCACATCCATTTTAGTTAGGGAAAAGCTAAAAAGTGCTGGGAGCTGATACTGTAAAAAAAAAACAGTAATTCTCAACTCTCCAGGACCAGAGTTGAGAATTACTTGTGTACACTATTTAAATTGAATATACGTTTCTCAGCCTGGCAGTGTGGACCATGAAAAGTACTTCAGATAGGCCACAAAGTCATTCCCAATTCCACAATTAAACTTTTTAATTTTCAATTAAGGTTAAAACAACCAACTATTAATAAACAGAGATTGACATTTCATTGTTTTAAAAATTTACCACAAATAAAACCATTGGATTTAAATTATATGTTATTCTTCATTTGTCTTGACCTCATTTGTTTATTGTACTGGATTGGAATGGAGAGTGACAGCTAAATTGAAAGCTTCATCTTTTGAGACAACGCTTTCTTCATCACAAAAGTATGGTACAATGACCACATTACTGCTGACAAGGCACCAATCTGTGTTAATATCTCGGTCCAATGTGGCGGTCACAGCTTGATGAAGCCACAAGGACCACAACATCTGAACATAACGAATGGAATCCTGGGGTCACCAAACTCCACATTGGCCTGGCCTTGGCTGCAAGTAGAAATTCTGTTCATGATGATACAAAAAAATCTGATATAAATGTCAAGCTGGCTGGGTCCAATGTGTACTAGGAACATGTGACCCAATGTTGGTGATGTAGATCAATCTCCCACTCCGGTCAAACACGAATCTGTGTCCTGCAACAGTTGCAGTAACCCCATACTCCCCAACAATGCCCTGTTCATTCAATGAAGGACATGGCCCCGAGTTCCCGAAATGCATGTAGACTGGTTGACCAGTTTACATCCATGATCTGTCTGAGTTTATCTGTCTGTCATTGTTCTAGTTAATTAATGAAAAGTGGTTCTTGCGCAAGCTTAAATAAATGTATGTAAGTTCAAGAGCATATTTGAACATAATTAATACATACCAATATTTTAGGCTAACTCCACTCACGTGTCTCTCTCTCAGGTGAATAATTTAGAGTGTGTTACAGTGATCCATTTTTAGTGTGTAAAACTCTACAACACTCGGCCTCGGAGTTATTATGGTAAAGTAGTGACTTCTATGACTTAGAAATAAAACATAAGAATAAAAAGAGTTTCCAAAAAAGAATATAAAGTATAAAATAAGAGACATTTTAGAAATATAGATTTTTTGTTTTTGTCATGGTAATTATTCCTTAAGGTCGGTTGTCTTCTGCATAGACTTGCGCAATAATTAGCATTACTCAATGAAAAAAATATATTGTAGCGTTTTTATCGCCGGAAAGGATGGTGGAGAGACGAGCGAGCTTATTTTGCTTCCCAATGCAATGGCTGGGAGTACTTTATTAATGGTATTTGCACGAGAACACTATAATGGCACATTAAACCTCCTTAAACACACCTCAAACACACACACTCACCCCTGGCCGAAGCCACTAACCCAAACACCTTTTCCCAACAGGGTGAACACAAAACAATCCCTCCCGCAAAGCATGATGGTAGCCAATCAAAACCCCGCCCACGCCACAATATTAACAGTAAGGGTAGGTTAATTCTAATCCTCCTTGGTTCCCTGGTTGTTACATCCCCCATACCTCACCTCCCACCACTGGGAAAAACTTGTCAGCAGTTATCACTCCTCTTTTAACTTTGCTTACTTACGTCTTACTAACAATGTATGAAGCGCAGAAATGACAAGCATCTTCCTGATGTAAAGCCCTGCCCACTAAGAACAGTAATCGTTTCACGGAGCACAAGATGAGTCACCTCTCTCTCTCTCTCAAATTATTTAGATATTGTATATGATTTGCGAGTGTCAGGGGCCTAGTCTCTGTGTACAGGATGTTTTATTTCAGCAAGGCTAGAAATTCAATAGCTTTGCTGGTCAGGTTAACATGCCTACATGCAAGAAGAACCATATCCAATGACATATAACCATACAGTACTACATAACTATAGAGCAGTCGCACCTAGTAGCTCTGCTCTTATGATTTCTTAACTCTTTTCTTTATCTATATTAATGAACACAACCTGAGTATGTATACTGTGCCTTTTGAGAAACACTAAATCTAATCAGGCCCACAGGAGATGAAATACGTAGGTTTCTGAAATTTTCTGAGAGTAAAGTGCAGAACCTCTCTCAAAGGCAGTGTGATAAGACCACCCTGGATTTTTTTTTTTTTTTTTACTTTCCAAGTCACAATTCAGTATTTGCTCTAAAATGTTTGTAAAGTAAAAAGTATTTGCAATAAATATTTGGTAAAATTCTTACGAATTAAAAGTGCAAAATAACTACAGTATATGAACTCACCACCAGTACCTTATCATGTACAACAGGAAGTCTCTTTAACACTCCTTTTTGCCTGGAAAGCCCCTCATGCACATGGAAAGAATCAGCCTGTGTCACGACTTCTAAAAAAGTTCCCAGGTTGACATTGTTTCTATTCATAGATCTGCTTTTTGCTTGAAAAGGTGATAACTAGTGCACAAAAAGTCACTCACACGTACAGCAATGTGTAATGAATAGTATTGATTTTCTTATTTTCTTATTCAGAACTTGTGTTTGAGCGACTATACTCTACAGCAGAATACACATAGAAAAACAAGGCTTTATTTGGCTAGTGTTCAAGTCATGCTTTCATTTCTTCTCATACAGTATTTAAAAAGGAATAGACAGGCTTCGCCAGAAAAATCGATTTTTTCTTCTCCTGGGATAGCTTCCTAGGAAGTGGCTATCAAACATTTTATAACTACACTACAAAACACCAAGTTAAAACAAATTAATTCAGAAATAAACATTCTGATGAAGATGGGTTCCTTTTCAAATCAGTTTTTTTGTTCAAAGGCCTTGTTCAGACTGCAGGCAAATCCAATTTGTTTCACAAATCTGATCTTTAGGATTCACAGTTTTCAGATTAGATTTGACCCTTTTCACATTGACAGCCCAAATTTGACACATTGTTGACCTACTTGAAATGGTTGGCATGGTAACAATGACGTAGGCTTGCATGCAGCATTGCATTTCCTTATATATCACATTTCTGTACATTTCCTCTTGCTTTGCCTGTACTGATGCGTCCCTCAAAATGAAATAAGACATTTCACTTTGTCCTCCTTCCAGACACTATTCTTTCCCATGTCTGTGCTGCAGCTAATCCAGCTGCTCTGCCTGAAACACGATTAATTTAGGTAGACAGGAAATTCAATGGTGCTGCTTTTACATACCCTATATGACCCGCTGCAACCCAGAAAGCACACTTTCTACAAAATAGTTTCCATCATGTCTCTGCTGGTCTAAAATTGGTCTAAAATGGTCTAAAAATATTTCTTGAATATACCCCGTTGTGCAAAATTTACATAGATGCTTGCATTTTGTGAAAGTATCTCTGCTTGTACTTTGAGTTTATGGCGTTCTTGCAGAACCACCACCCACTGGACTGGAGTGTGGAGCATAGGATCACTTTTTATAAGACATTACACCAAGTTTCCAGCATTTCAACGTTCACACAGATGATAATCAGTGAGTACACAATGCTGTTTTATGTTAATCTTAACCTTAATAAGCAGGGTAAACATTTTGAGTGTGAAAGTGTCACCTCTAAAACTGCAGCAGTTTCCATGAGCATTATGAATGTCTGACTGACTGCTTCTCGTTTTGCAGCTAGGACCTGATAGTCAGAATCATTTCTCATTTATTGTTTACATAGTAAACATTGTTATCACAGGTTTTGGAATATGCCTAGCAGAGGAAGAGTGGGCACAGAATCAATAGCTCCATTAGTGCTACTACAACTATTGTACATATCCACTGTACATAACACTGAGTTAAGTAAAGATAAAAGCCAATCCATTATTACTTTAAGAAATGAAAGTGAGTCAATCTGAAAAGTCTCAAGAGCTTTGAATGTAATCACCAAAATTGTCAAATGCTACGATGAAACTGGCTCTTATGAGGACCGTCCCAGGAAAACAAAAGCTTCAAATACTGCCGAGGATAAGTGTATTAGACCAGTCTCCAAAACTTTGTAACAGCTCACAAATGCTTCTTGGAGTTCAAGTGGCAGGCGATTTAACATCCACTGTTCACAGGAGACTGAATGAGCCAGGCCTCCATGGTCAAATTGCAGCAAAGAAACCATTACTTCAGTAGAACAACAGGCAGAAGAGATTTGATTGTGCCAAGAAACACGAGGAATGGACATTAGATCAGTGGAAAACTGTCCTTTGGGATGAGGAGTCCAAATTTGAGTTGTTTGGTTCTAACCGCTGTGTCTTTATTAGACGTAGAGAGGGTGAACAGATGGTTACAGAAAGTGTGGTTTGCACTGTGAAGCATAGAGGAAGAGTTGTGATTTGCTGGTGACATTTGGTGACATAGTCAAAATTAACCAGCATGGCTATGGCAGCATTTTGCAGCAACTTGCCATCCCATTTGTTTAGCACCTAGTGGGACCATCATTTGTTTAGCCAGCAGAACAATTACCCCAAAACACACCTCTAGGTTATGTAAGAGCTATGTGTCCAAGTAAGAAAGTGATAGAGCGCTGTATCAGATGATCTGGCCTCGACAATCACCTGATATAAATCCAGTTGAGATGGTTTGGGATGAGTTGAACCAGAGTGTCAAGGGAAAGCAGCCAAGAAGGACTCAACACCTCTGGGGACTTCAAGATTGTTGAAAAGCTATTCCAGGTGAGGCTGAGAGAATGCCAAAGCTGTCAAACAACAGGTGGCTTTTTATGAATTAAATAAATAAATAAATAAATTAATTATTAATAATAATAATAATAATGATAACATTCTGGGTTATTTAACATATTTTTGTTGACTACACAATTCCTTATTTGTTTTGTCGTAATTTCAGTGTCTTCAGTATTATTATACAACGTTAACACAACAACAAAAATAAAGAAATACATGGAATGAGGTGGCATATCCACACTTTTGACTGTTAGTGTACTGGTAGTCCACAATTTTGTAGATAGACTATTGATTGTGACTGCTAGAGTTAGAGTTTCTGAGGTAGAGTATGTACTTAGGAAATAAATGTTGGATATAGCACTGTACACATTTGATTTTAAAATGTTTCATTTTATGGATTCTTCATTATTGAGTCAATACAAAAATAATAATAATAATAAAATAATCTTCCAGTGACCAAAAAAGTGTATTACTGTTTATGGCAGTAAAGACAACATGATATAAGCTTTTGACACATAAGTACAATACATATTATAGCACAGTAAAATTAATTTCACATATTCCAGCTTGATCAAGGACCCAACAAATCACAGCCTGGCTGTGCTGGGGCATGAACCACTGACCTTCTGATCAGTAACCACAGCCCTCACCACATGGGTTCTTCAAAATTGTATGCATTTTAAATGACATGGCCACACACACACACACACACACACACACACACACACACACACACACACACATTTTACTTTAAATTTACAGCAAAATATTGGCCAGTAAGTTGCATAATAATTTTTTTTTACAAGAATACTCATTATTACCATATTTCTTTTATTTGCACTTACAACATATTACTTTAATTATGAAATACTATATCCTAATGCAATTTCTGTTAAGTATTGCATTGTGTTTACATCTATTAACTCTTAACTATTAATTCTTCCAAACAATGGAATGCTTTTTGTTTTTAAAGAAATATTTTCATAACGACCCAGAAACTGAAAGGGTCCATCAATTTTCCACAAACACAGCAGAAGCTTGATTTGCACCCCCGTGCCTGGGGGTGTGAGGCAATGGTGCGAACCACTGAGCCACTGTACCACAGTGAGCTTTGAACGTCATAGGCTAAAGTGGAAGCGTCACTTCCAATTAAATTTTTATAGCACTATAACAATATACACTGTCACTAGCAGCTTTAGAGGAACAAAAACTACTTGTTGGAATAGAAATTAAGATGTACCTAAAAACATATAGAACTTGAGCACGAGAAAAAAATAATTCCCAGAATGCAATGCCCCTACAGTATGATGCAGTGCGAAACTACAGATGAAACAGGCTTAAAACAAACAAACAAACAAACAAACAAACAAACAATGGTGTCATTCTGTAAAAGATACAGCATGTTACTGTTTTATATAGGCTACTGTATACACACACTCATTAAAAAGAGTACAGCCAGGTTGGTCTTTGTTTTTGGGTTATGATAAAGTCGGGCTCGACACTGTACACCCAAAAACATCTCGATGAATATAATGTGGGCAACGACCACAATAAACATGACCAGTGGAACGCTGAGTAAAATGGGGTCTGTTACAGGAATCAACACTCTAAATGCTAAGCTAGAATATAAAAGAATTAGAAATCAGCAGCGTTTACATGAAACAGCAGGATGTGTGCGCGCATGTGTGTGGGTTTGTGGTTATTTAGAACTGAAACACGACCACTGCAGCGACATTTCCCTCAAGTCACAGAAGCCATCGCCAGGATGCTGTTTACACAGCTGATGATCGGTGAGTACACAAAGCTGTTTTATGTTAAAAGGCCGACAAACAGCACCTGCGTTTAATTATAATGTACAGTTGTGTGTGGTGCTGTTATAGGAAAACAGTTAATTCTTTTAGAGTGGTGCGATTAAGCTTAGTTACCTTCACTAACTTAAATCTGATCATTTTCATGTGTTTAACGTTTCTTACACCACAGCAAAATCATTAGCTATAATATTAATTTATATATTAAAAAAAAGGTCTTGCCCCCCATACATTATATCAATTAGGAAACAAGTTAGTTCCTCCCGGAGTACCATGGGTAAAGGTAGATCCGGGCTTGGGTTGGGGAGGAGCTTGTCCAAAAACTTTACTTTTTTTTTTTTTTATTACATAAATAGTTGCAATTATTGCACCCCCCACTCTATCTCAAAAGAAAAGTGGTTTGACAAATCTACCCATTAAATAACAGCTAAAAAAAAAGAAATGTCTGTGGCTTTCTTGCTTACAGGAAGCGATAGAGAAAGCTAAAAGAGGATGGGAATCTGCTAATGAGTTTTCAGAAAAATTGAGAACTGATATTGGCAAACAGGACATATGTTGTGGGTAACTTGTTAACAACTAGACGTTACTATAGAAACTATAACAAATTAATGTCTGCCTGAACATAAACCAGTGATTCGTGGCTGCACTACAGTCAGAGTCGCTGTTATAGAAAAGTATAAATCATCTGAATGCAGAATGGGAATCCAGATTTAAGATGGATTGGAGTGGGGGTGGGGAATATGAATAAAAAAAAAAAAGAAGAAATAGTACAACATGGCTGTATTTATTAAACTACATGGAACAAGAGGTCTAAAACTTAACCCCACCCCTTACCTTATAGCTAGTATTTTTTTCCCTAAAACTTGAGTCATTTAAAGTTATAAATACAAAATTACCAAAATTATTCATTTCGTTATTCAATCCTAAGGCAAAATTACACACCCAAGACCTGTTATTTTAAAAATGTGCTTGAACTTACATGTCCTTTTCCGTTACTGTTTAAACTTTAAAAGGTGGAGTTCCAAACTCTTGTAAAACTCAGACACATCTATTCTATAATTCTAAACAACCAAACCAGACACAAAACACAAAAATATCACCAGTTTGCTCTAGATACTCATTCTGGATATACTGTAGGGCAAACTGGTGATACTTTTGTGCTTTCCTCCTGTTTGTTTTACACTTTGAGCATATATTATTTCCTTAATTTCAAACGCGCAACACAAAAGAAAACAAACAAAAAAAAAAACATGCTTGGTACTTAACTCACTGCAAATTAAATACATAGATTAATTGTATTAATTGATCTACACAATGCTACAACATTCATGTTCCTATCTAACATGACTTCTCATTTGAGAGTAAATGTTTATCCTACTATACATATATTGATTACCTTTCTGATAGTTTGACAATTGCTGCTTTATGACCACAATTCTGTCTGCTGACTTGTGATACATACTGTAGGTCCTTCTAGTCACTTCTCACTCATTTCTAATCTGCAAGAGTTTTTAGCAGAGCATTTAGAAAAGTTTATTATGCTTTAGGTTAATGGTGAAAAATCCTCCCATTAATGTTTAATGTGGTGTTGTTCTCTCAGGCATCGTCACCCAGACGCTTCTTCAGATCTCTTTAGCCGACATCAAATCAGTTAATCCTGGAGAAAACATCACCATTCAGTGTAACATCACTCATGATTTGGAAATATTGTGGTATCGACTTAAATCTGAGGAGGTGAAACAGATCATAACTGCAAAAAAAGGGAAACTTGACCAACATTTTTCCTTCATCCACAGTTTGGATGAAAGTCACTTTGATGTAAATAAAGACAGCAGTTTAGTAATTAATGGAGTTACTAAGACAGATGTGGGATTTTATTACTGTGGAGGTCGAAACACAACACACTTTTACTTTGGGGATCCCATGTGGCTGAGTTTAACAGGTGAGTGCCAATACTTTATCATTCTGCATACTTGTATTTAAGTCAGCTACTGTAATTGTGAGAGAATGTGCTGGGTGATAGTTTAGGACTGAAGCTTGAATTAAAAGTACACACTAGAACCAGATGGTTAGTGATAAACTTGCACTGTGCCTGAGAATCAATGGGCTTATCAGGGTTTATGGAAAAAGCTTAAAGCTACTTTAAAGAAATAATTGCTTAAAACTAGTAATCTTTACAATGATTAGACTAGAACAAATACTACATATAATAATATTTAAAGGGGACAACACTTTTGAAAGCCTTCATAGAGAACATGAATAGAGACAATTTCAAACTTTTAGTTTCCTCTCTTTTCCAATTCTGTTTAAGTACATCTTGTGTTTAAATCTCAGAACTTGCTTTTCAATTTGCTCTCATATACAAAGTGACGCAGAATAACGGGATTTTTTTCTTGTGGGGCAACCTAAGAGTAAAGTGTACACAAGTTAAAACAGAGAATTCGGGATGAAATTCACAGTATCCCAACTGAGATGTTGCAGCGGTCAATGAGGAATCTCAACACTATAAATACATTTTACTTCTAGTTTTATTGGATTGTAGAAAAGTTGCTGTTTTTTTGTGTCACCCTGTATATACACTACCGTTTAAAAGTTTGGGGTCACTTTCTAACTCCATGATGGTTCCTGGTTTTTATTTCTTTCTACATTGTAAAGGCTGAAGGCGTCCAAAAAATGCATTAATCTCCTTTGAACAGTTAATGGTGA
>JAOVVA010042283.1:0-14871 GCA_028565275.1 Leiocassis micropogon
GCTGAAAATTGTAGACCCCTCCATGATTTCTAAGTAAGAGAACTTGCAAAATCACAGGGTGATCAAATGCTTATTGACCTCACTGTATATTGATGATCTCTATGGAATTAGAACAAGATGTGTCAATGTATATACTGTATTATATATGTAAAAATATTTACATGAATATAGGGTGCAATAAACTCAGGCGTATTTCACATCAGGTCCTGCCCTCACTCGCGCGCTTATTTAAATGCACCAATCATGAAGCTGTAATTAGTATATCCCTGCCTCCAGCTGCTGATCAGCCAATCAGAAACAAGATTAGTATTTGAATGTTTCCTCCTCCAGCTTTTGATTGGCTGTGACAGTTAACCCAGGGAGCACGTGGAGTTTCTGCTAAAGTTTTTGGCACAAAAATAACACCATAGTTCCCCTCATACAAGCAACATACCAAAATGTAACTCCCCGGACGTCTCACCCCCAGCTTTACTCAGTAATAGTTAAATGCTAAAAAGGTTTCATTGCAGTCACCAAAATGAGGACTGGAACTCAATCAACAGAAAAATCCCACAACCTGCACTGCTTTAAAACAGCTACATAGCAAATACATTATCCTTGTGTTAAAATATGCAGGCCTATATTAAGTAAGCTGATGGCTAGATTGCTTTGGTGATTTTTCAGAACAAATGTCATTAAAACAAAAATATTTGTGCCATTTACAACATGTGCATGGGTGCTTTATTGAGTATTGGTCTCCTACATTATCTTTACATTCATTGAAGGCATGAAGCAAATATTATAGACTACATGTAAGTGTGGGACTTCTGCTGCCTTATCTGTGCCACTTCCTGTGGATAATCTTTTTAAAAGTCATGAAAAATTGCTAAACCTGCATTTAGAACTTGAATGTCAAAGTATTATAAAACTAATATGATTTACCTCAAAATTAAAGAAAAACATAAAATTTTTAGTATGGACATTAACCTTTATCTAATGAGTTTCATATTTAATTACAATTCATTATTGTAATTTTACATAAGGTTGTACGTAATTTATGGAAATAGAAAAAACACAGTAAAAATAGTATGGTATTTTTACTGTTAAATGTGAAAAAAAATAATTTTCAGTATTGAAATAGTACTTAAAATAACAGTCGACTTAATAAGTTACAGAAAAAGTCTGTAATTTTACAGATTTGTATGTAGTTTTTAAAAAAGGAAAACTACTATAAAATTTTTAAGTTATTTTCTGTAAAATTAGGATTTTTTTTACAATGCAGAGAACTAGCTTCAATCTGATCCAGCCTTCTGGAATATTCGCCTCAGTTCCCCAAAGTCAAGTTTGTGATTAAATATACCGCTAATTGCAGACATATTTTTATTTATTTTTTATTTTTTAAGAAATAAAAAATACTTAATCAGATGTGTACAAACTGTTAAGTTTCAGTTAGAAATATGTTTCTTAAGAAAAAAAAATCTGTATTCTTATTCAAGGGACTAGATCAAAAAGCATCCTTCCAGTTTCTGACTAACAGTTTCACATCTCTAACTTAAACACAATACAACAACATATGAGAACATAGCTTTGGCCTTTATTAAAATAATGTGTCTGATTAAAATTTATTTCTTCATTGAAAATATGCAAGAGAAGATTCTGTTATTGTCTCTGGATCAAAGCCATCTGCAACATTTACTTCAACATTAGGAGCACTTGTTGCTGGAAAATAATCAAGAGAAACTTCAGGGTTAGCTGGGGTATCAATGGACATAGCAGCAGGGTCAGTGAAGGTTGGATCAGCAGTGGGTTCTTCAGCTGCTGTCTCGGCACCTTCAGCTCCCTCAGCTCCTTCAGCACCTTCAGCACCTTCAATTCCCTCAGCTTCTTCAGCTTCTTCTTCTTCTTCTTCCTCATCAGAATTTAGCGGAGCAGCAGCACCCACCTGGTTGTGTCCGTTAAACTAAGGATATGGATATAAATGCAAGTGTTAAATTACTTCCTGAAAGAAAACAAGTGTCAACTAATATGCTCCTGAAATGTGTTTGTGTATGAGTGTGGTTCCCCTGTCATTAGTGTTAATAACACTGATATGTCTGTGAAATAGAGATGTTCTGTGGTTTCAATTGAGCAGTTCATCCCTGATAAGGAAATGCAAAAACTTGATTTAATGATCAAATAAATGCTTTTTGCCACAAGCATGTCCAATCCCCAAAGACATGTGTTCATCTAGTGTAGCAACTCATTAGCTGTAAAGATGGTTTATCAGTGGCTTCTTAGCCATGTGTCTTTCCACACACTATTCCCTTTTCCAACTGAGATTAGATGATCAGAGTACTGTATAATCGTTAGTGGAATTTGTGTAAGTTATCAGCTTTCTGGCTTTATAAAACTGTTATAAAAGTCTTTGAGGCTACTCCATTAATAATAGGATGTTTAAGGGTCTTAATAAACTTGCTCTGTCCATTTTCTAAGCTACACATGGGGCGTTTTGTAACTGTATTGGATGTGGGAAAACACACCATCAGCATGACTTCCTATTTCAGAAGGACACATTTCAGCAAACAGAATAAAATCACTGCTAAGAGGACATTTTATGTGTTCTTCAGTTCATCTGACCAATAACAATCTAGAATTTAACTGTGGTGCTAAACAAACCTGTTAAAGTGTTGTTATTATTATTATTATTATTATTATTATTATTATTATTATTATTATTAATATTATTATAATTTTTTATTTATTATTATTATTATTAGTAGTAGTAGTAGTAGTAGTAGTAGTATTTAAATCAGTTGTTTGGCCTATACAGGAATTCTGCTGGTATGATAATTATCCTGCTTAAGAGCCCTCTTGAGAAAGGGTATATCTGAAAGTCTGAGAAGAGGATAGGGTTGGGTATTAGGATCTACATTATATTTACTGACCTGAGGTGGAGCTGGAGCTGCAATACCCTGTGAACAGTAAAAAAAAGGAAGTACATGGGGTGGTGAGACTGGTTTTTAATGTTTCTGCAGATTGGATTCAGTAATCAGATACTGTAGTTTATCAGCACTGACCTGCTGCTGCAGAAGCTTGTACATTCGGTGCAGCTCCATAAGCTGGAAGGTTGTGTATCCCTGAGCTGCTATCTGTTACGGGAACATTGTATACCTTCATCTTCTGTATGTGACTAGACCCTTTTTATTATGTCATCAGAACATACTGTACAACATGAAAAATAAAAGTTTTTGACGTGTGTGCCTATTTTTACTCATCAGTTAAAAAAAGACAAAAAAAATGACAATGTAAAAGAGGATTTGAACCTACTGGAATTTATGAGATCCATATTTTTAGTCAATAATGTTAACTTATACTAGGCTATAAATAAAACTTACCTCATTGCTATCACCTCATTTACCTACAAAGCAAAGAATATTCATGACAAATGTTTTAATTTCCAAATTATTTAAAAACAATAAAGAAAATGCAGGACAATAAAAGCATTAAAATCTATAACGCTAAAAATGCACTGACCCCCCCCCCCCCCCTTAAAAAAATACATTTGCTCTAATTCCTCTAATAATTATAATATTTAATTGGACCACTTTATGCTTTGATTACAAGCATGGCATTATCTCAGTAAGCTTATGCATTTACTGTAAGTTCATGACATCATTTCAATTAGCTTAACATTTATTTCATTCCAGAGTCGCATTCCTTTTTCTCCAAGATCTCTGATGGGGCACTAGGAGCGTAAAGCATTTTCCAGCACATCAAAGGAGTTAAGGTCTGGACCCTGTTGTGGTTAATCCATGTGTAAAACTGGTGTCTCATGGTTCCTGAACCACTCTTTCAACATTTTGACCCTGATGAATCCTGGCATTGTCATCCTAGAATAATCCCATGCTATCAGGAAAGAAAAAATCCTTTTATGGGAAAACCTGGTCATTCAGGTGGTCAGCTGACCTCATTTTCTTGGGCATATAAAATAGCTGAGCTTTGACCTGCCCAACAGAAGGCACTGTAGGCACAAGGCATGATGAGTGCATCACTTCATCTGCCTCTCTTCTCACCCTGATGCACTCTGGAACCAGTTAAATCTGGACTCATCAGCCCACATTCCAAATGGTTACAGAACAAAAACAAAACTAAACAAACAAATAAACAAACTTATTTATATATTAAACTTAAATTATTATAATAAACTTTTTTATTTAAAATAAGGCTCAAACCTTTTTTTTTTTTTTTTTTTTTTTTTACAAAAATGTCATTAAATAGGCAGAAAAAAATAATCAAGGAAATTTTTTAAATAAATAAACAGGTTAAAAATTTCAATACGAGTAGCCAGGAATTAATAATAAGTTAGAATGGAAACACTAACAATGAAATACTAGTTGAAAAATGAATAATACAGATAGTTAAAGAGTTACTCACAGGGGCTGTTAGTGACTGAGCCACTAAACACATCAAGAACACCACAGGCTTCATCTTAATCTGGCAAAATAAACATAATTTTTATTTATTTATTTATGTAAAAGTCCTGGACCCAATTCATTCTGTCTATTCAGGTAACATGCAGCTTTCAGTTTCCTATACGTACCATCCTACTTAAATTGGAATTTTAAATAACAAACATATCATCATTTTACCTGACTGATCCAGAACGCTGAGTATGCGCTAAGACATGGAGAAGTTGAGCACCTTAACCCACGGCACATGTGGAATATATATTAAAATACCTCTGGAAATGAGCCAATCACATCTCAGCAAAGAGCGAAGAGAAGCGTACTTTCCCAAAGTGAGTCAAAATTGCGAGCCATTATATTTAATTACATGGAGAAAATTTAAAGCAAATTACAAAGGAATTGTGCTTGCTGTGCAGTTCTTCAAAAACAACAACAAAAAAAGCTGCGCATCACTGAGCACTTTCTCAAATTCTGTAGACTTTTGTGTGGTTAATCTTTTTAAGGCGGTTCATTTCATTTCAATGAAGGAGCCATTTTATTTAAGTAAAGAGCTTAAAGTTAATGATATGTTTGGCAAAAAATCCACTTAAGGTAAAATTGTAAACCTTCTCCAATCCCATTATCAAAGTGACAGATGCAATCATTTCACTAACATCAGATTGCTGCAAGTTACCACATGGAGAAAATTCACATTGGGTGAAAAAAAAATTCACATTTTTAAAAACTTTTATTGTTTTTTATTTGTAAACAGCTACTGTAAATCTTTCTGCATTTAAATGTTACGTTTATGTCTTATGGCATACTCTTGTGTCACTGTATCTTTTTTTGTGAAAAATAAATAAACAAACAAACAAACAAATATACATTGCTTTTAATAGAATCAAAACTGATTTTATGTCAGGAATGAGATTCAGTTCTGTGTGTTTATGCCCGCATAGTTAATGATCCAATGTGTGTATGTGTGTGTGTGTGTGTGCATGTGTGTGTGTGTGTGTGTGTGTGTGTGTGTGTGTGTGTGTGTGTTAGTGCTCAGTTAGTGCTGGTGAAATACCAAGCTCAAGCTCCCTCCTCTTCCACTTCCTCTTCCTAATGCACTGTTTTATTGTCTATGTAAATGAGCTACTTCAGTAAAAAAACAGATATGCTAGATAAAATATTGCTTGAGTGAATGTAGAGGTTTAAAAGTATACAAATACTTTACTTCAAATTTACTTAAATATCAAAAGTATTAAACTTCAAATGTCTGAACAAATTGGAACTATCAAATGAAAACAGCTGTCTGCATCAGCCGAGTTTGGGACCGTCTTCATGGTATAGTGGAACCGTCCCAAGTCACCACACACATCCCAAACAAACCAAACGGGGCATCCATGTGATGAGATCTCCAACCAGAAGCGAGACACCAGTCTAGAGGGCAGAGGGGGTCTGGATCACTGCCAGCTGGGGAGCGACATGTGTAGCTCGATAGAGAGATCAAAAGATTTAAAGTATCAACATGCAAAACTGTTCAAGTAAAGTACAGATACATAAAAACGAAACTTAAAAGTACAGTAACAGAGTAAACATTACCTTACTCCATCTGTGCTACTGAAGACAACAGTAGAGCTAAACAGAGTTGAGCAACAAGCTGGGGATGTTCTCTTCTTATATAAGGTCACAGTACGGGTAAAATCAAATTGGCTTGTTTACGCCCTGGCCAAAACAAAATGTTCTCACTTTTTCTTGTTTGTACTGTACATGCACACTGGAGACCTTTCTGAATGTCTAAGGATAAATAAATTGTGAATTTTGCAATATGGGTGCTCTCTAAAGGGAACCAAATTGTTCTTCTTTATTAGTTTTCTAATAAAAATAGCTATAGAATGAAAACCGTATTAGAAAATATTTCCTACAATTAATAGTTAAAAAATATGCAAAATAATTAAATAAATCAAAGAGATAGGTACCACTTAAATTAAAAGAACATTGTAAACTCGTAAAGGGTTCAAAAGAACTTTTAACCATCAAAGTGGTAAGAAGCTGTGTATGTATTGCTGTGTCCATTGTATGCTTTGGGATTTTGTAACATCAGAAATATGTGAAAAAAAGTTTTGATTTTAATTTCAAGACATTTTAATTTGTCATAAGGTGAAACACTGTGTGTTTATCAACTCGTCTGGCACTTTTTCTTATCCGTTTTAGACTCGGATTAAAGATTAAAGGTCTGCTGCTTTCCCATCTGCTCATTTGATGTGAAGTATGTGGTTATGAGTAGTGAAGCATGTCTCTGAGTCATGTTAATGAGAAACTTACAGGTCAAGAGATCGACGACCAGATTCAAAGTTTTTTTGGAGTAAAAATCCACAGGACTTTTAATTGTGTGTTTCTTTTGATTAAAACTTTGAATGTTTCTTTTGATTTTATTCTTTATCTAATTAACAATTTAATACATATGAAAAGATTTGGTGAATAATTTGGTTATTAAAAACATGTTAAAATTAGAAACATGAATCTTGTGGCACTGTGTAGGCCAGTTAAATCTGTGCATAATTTGTCTGTACCTAGCACAGGTTTTGTGTGAAAAATGCAAGACTTCATGCTTAGACTGTATTTTCTTTATTAGGTAAAATGTACAAAGTTTACAAGTGATTTTAATTTGTGAGCTATTTCTTTGTGGAATATAATTAGGAAACTCTAATAAAATTTTTTGGTTTTAGTGTGAACTTTCATATATAATGATTTTAGGAAATAAAGAGACAAATGGAAAAATCAAAGCAATATGTATTTGTATTTATTTATTTGAAGTACCGATGCACTGTTTATACACAGAAAGCAACATCAAAGAGAAATAAAAGTGTGACTTTGTCAGTTTAGAATGAAATGTTGTAATATCATTTTTTTAAAACCTGTTTTAGAATGACCTAATTTAAAAATGTGTGTCTTAAAAAATAAAAAAAAGAATATTATGCAAGCTTCAGCAATTACAGCTTACTATTAAAATATTTCAACACACTATAAGCTCTGCTCATGTAGCAGGGATTTCTCTTTCCTTTAGAGCTGCAGCATGAAAACAGGTATGCTTCTGCAAAAAAGTAACATTCAATGTATTATTTAAATAATTAATCTTGATTAAATAATAATATTTTTAAAAATTACAAAACTTAACACAAATTATATATATATACATAACTTACCATCCTCATCTTTATGGCTGTTTGGAAACCATAAAAGAAAAGATGTAAGAGAGATATCATTTCATAAATGGGTCAGACACAGACACACAGACACAGACACACAGACACAGACACACAGACACACAGACACACACGATTATACCTGGCCTGCTGGGACTTGTCTGTCCTGTTGAATCTGCTGTTGAGGATTTTTAGCCTGAGGAGCAGCAGTCTGTTAGTATGAGGAGAGAAAATGTATGTAAGATATGATCTACTGTTTAAAACAAATATTGTATAATTGTATTCATTTATTAATTCCTTAACTACAATTTGAAAAAAAACATTTATGCGAGTCTTCTATAATATAGTAATAATTATACAAATTATAATGCATGCTATGGACTTTAATTCATAGTCACACCACAGTCAAATACTCATGTCCATAGATATGCCCAAATCCCACTTTAGATTTTTTTTTTTGTCTATTCTAAATCAATAGAGGCAAATTTATAAAAGTATAAGCCAGCAGTCATACCCTTGGTGGCTGCTGGGGGGCAGTTTGTGGAAGATGGTTGAAAAACAAGGGCTGATCGTTGCCCTGTGTAGGAGCGGCCTGCTAGAAAAGTCAGAACACAAACAGACCTTACATAAAAGCTTGTTTTTTATATGTTCTTTATAGCCATAATAAATGTTATAGAATGTTGTAATAGCTGTAATGTAATTTAAATATTTTAAACAGCTGTTGTTATTAATTTTTTCAAATAGTATTTAATAAAGAAATATGTGACAGATTAAAGTACAGATAACAGGACATTTTTGTATGTTGGATTGTAAAATACATAAGAACGTGTGACAACTACAAAATTAAAATATTTCTACGGCATGATTTTATGTAAATGTAAATTGTTCAATAGCAGTTTATCTTCCTAAGCAATAAATAACTAATGTTCAATAGAATAGAATTGTTGTGCTCAATAACAGTACAGTTTAAGCTTCATTTTGAATGTTGGATTTTAAAGTACATAATAACTTCTTGATGTAGTTATCTTTCAGTAGCCATTTATTTTACCAATCTAAATAATAAACATGTGTTTAACAGCTAAATATAATATTTTACAATACTGATTATTTCTACTGCACTGATATAAAATAGATTTTATAGATAACAATACATTTAAAGTTAACTTTGGTGGAACCTAACCAGGATTAAACTGCAGCACTTTGCAATGTTGTTACAAGTATAATTTGGTGAAAAATATATATAAATTAAAATATATACATAGTAAGATTCCTTAAATGATTCTTTTCCTCATAGTAATACAAAAAGTAGTACACTTTATTTATTTATTTGTTTGCTGAGCTGTTATGTCTATTTTATTGTTATTTTTATAAAAATCAAATATTAAAAAGTACAGTATAAAATATTGATATCAAATGTTCAGCTTAATTTTCTGTCCTGTCAAAATACATGTTTTATTTCAAAATCTGATTTATGTTTCTATAGGTTACATATAAAAACATATATAAAATAATATGAACGTATTTATAGAGTACATGTGTATTTGGGCGGTCTTACCCTAGGTGGCTGCTGCTGAGGGACAGTTTGAGGTGAATAATTGAATGGGAAAATCTAGAAAACACATTAAATTAACATATGACAAATGTCAAAAATTAAAATACTTAAAAATAAACAATTTTGTCTTTTTTTAAACAAGTCAAGCAGCTCACATTTCGGAGTTGTGGCAACACCTTAAAAAGAAAAGGAGATTACTACTTAGTATTCTCGACAAATTCATGCTGGGTAAAATTATAAAAAGTTACCAGGATAAGAAGGAGAGTGTTACCTGACCCTGAGCAAAATCGTAGGGATAATACTAGACACATAAAATAAAACATGATTAAAGAAGAACCTACTGACACACGTCTTTGTATAGAAACATATTTAACATCCCCATAATTATTTATAATTAGACACTGTGCTGAGATGGTGTAAAGACAGGCCTGAGATGTACAGTGTATAATTACAACATTTGCTGTCACTACTAACCTATTAAATACAGTAATTAAATGCATAGAAGTGTTGTATAATTTAAAATGTTGAGTCAAATTTATGTATTCACATATGATTCACAGTGTTCAGTACAAACCATATCAAATCTTCATTAGATTATCAGTAAAGTGTACATGAACTTTGGATGATAAATTACTTACAATTTCCACACTCTTTCTACCTGGAGCCTTGGGCAGAGAGTACTTTATAAAACCCTGATAAATAGAAACAGAAAAATAGACAGATAATCTGTCAGTGTTACACAATTAAATGCAATTTTTGCTTGTAAATATTTTCTATATTTTAAAATCTGAAGAAACAAAAAAAAAATCACAAATTTAAGCCTGATGCCCAGTCGCATCAAGAATGTACAGATTAACATTAAATTGGTACAGTATAATGAACTCACAGTTCCAGCTCCTTGTCCTCCTGCTGCAGTTCCTGGGAACCCTGGATGAATCAGCTACAGAAAAATAAGAAGACAGAACAAAAATGGAAACAATGTGAATGCTAATGGTTAATGTTTTATTCAATATATAACAGTTTAATATTGAGGGTTTTTATTGTATACAGTTAGTAATATCATTGATATTAATATCACACATCAAGAAAGACCGTGTGTTGTGGACACTAATTTAAGGTTAACAAAGAAATGAAGCATAAAAACCTCTATGCTGATGGGAGCGTTCACACCAGGGAACATGTTGTTTGTCCCCTACAGATCAAATGTTTATAAAGTTCAAAAAAAAAGTTTCAAAACTTCCTGATTTAATAATAATTAATAAGCTAATTGACAGCACACAATTATTTAAACAGACAAAACCCCACAGAATTGTAGCTATGGAGAGAAAATACTACAAAGAATGGGTGGCTCATTTAAAGAAATCAGAATAATACTTAAAAGTTAAACTACAACAGAAAACATATATTTAAGATAAAATGAAAATAAGCTTATCCTTGTTGCAAAGCAGTCAGTCATAAATATCAATTATGTAAAATTCTTTTACATTAAAAATAGAAGTTACATAAACAATTGATTTTTTAAGTGTATCTTTAGGCATGTGCAGCCTGTCACAGTGAAACATTTCTTCCTGTTACCTTCACTGAATCTACATAATTTAATAAAATTTAATATGCAGAAAATATAAACTCACAGGCCCAGATCCTTGTCCTCCTGTTCCAGTTCCCTGGAATCCTGGTGGAAGCAACTAAACAAAAATTAACATGGGAAAGTAAGACATCAAGTGGAAATGATGTGAATTACTATTCCAAAATTCCTTGTTTACTTAATCACTTATTTAAAAATGTTTTTATTTTTGCTATAAAGTTTACTAATAATCCATAAAAATATTAAAATGTATTTGTATTAATAAAATCTTATCAGGTCATATATTCTTTGGGTGATCTTGTAAGAAAAGGTAACATACGATTTCCAAACTGACGGGCGCAGCCATTCCAGCTTGGAGATGCGATGGTGAGAATATATCATTCACAGCCTTTAAATAAAATGAATGCCACTTTTATATAAATTAAGCCTTAATTATCATACATTACATAATCCAACTAGGAACCTCTGTAGTCCAACTACGGATCGTGAAAACATTCACACAGTCATTCACACATTACAGGCAATTTGGGAATGCCAATTAGCCCGATCTGCATGTCTGGACTGTGGGAGGTAACCAGAGTACCCTGAGGAAACCATCCAAGCAGAGGGAGAACATGCAAACTGCATGCACACAGACCCAATATAGGAATCAAACCCAGGGTGTGTGGATGTGTGTATGTTTGTGTGCGTGTGTTTACCTGGTTGGACGGGCCTGGTGGCATCAGGTTTCCATAATGCGGCAGGTAACTGTAGACCTGTGAATAAACAGACATATTTTTCAGATTTCTTACTGAATAAAACCTGGTAGTGGAGAAGACTTAATTCTTTACAACCTCAAGTAAAACTAGTGTATTATTATAATATTTTTAAGACTTATGTTATAAAAAAGTGCTAGAATCATTTTTAACATTTAGTAGTCCAACCCAGCAGTAAAGGAATGCAGAAAGCTTTTCTTTCTTTCCTACCTTCCTTTTCCATTTTCTTTGTTAAAGTGTGAAACTTAAACAGCAAACTTGGCTGTGATCTTTTACAAATACACAGGTTCTTATCATTTGA
This sequence comes from Leiocassis micropogon, assembly GCA_028565275.1. NCBI lineage: Eukaryota > Metazoa > Chordata > Actinopteri > Siluriformes > Bagridae > Leiocassis > Leiocassis micropogon. The sequence goes on from JAOVVA010042283.1 coordinate 11,791, forward strand.
TATAAACTGGCCAGATGGTGTGCTTTTGAATCAGAAAATATTAACTCAGAAGTATTACATTAGAACATAAGTAGCACCATTCTAGTTGAATAAGAACTTATGATAGTGTATGATGATTCTGAATAGACTACACATTACTATATAATTCCAGACCAGTATGCAGTATGAAATCCTAACATAACCTCACTTTCTTTCACAGGGCACAATTACAGACACAGTCAGACTCTCTCTTTTTCTCTCTCTCTCTCTCTCTCTCTCTCTCTCTCTCTCACACACACACACTATAGAAAATTTGGAAACACCAATTAGCTTACTCCTCATGTTTTTGAACTATGGGAGGAAACTTTAGCACACGGAGGAAATCCATTAAGCATGGGCAAAACAAAAATCAGACAGCAGAACACAAACTCTCGAACAAAAAGGAGATGGGCCACAGTGTATGTACTGTACCAAAACACCACCCTTACATATCTGACAAATGCTAAATATGAAAGCACAGTAAGGTGATAAGGCTGGTTGAGTTTGGTGTACCGGTGCAGCAGATACTGCTGAGATGAAGGAGAAGAAGAGAACAGCACTCCGCATTGTCTCAGAGAAACACAAGAACCTGCAAAAATCAACCAGCTGTTAGCGATACACTAATCAAGCATTACTGTACAAATAGAGCATAGAGAACCCATCTGAGTCCCTCACCTAAACCAGCAGATGAAGAATGTCTTGCTCTGGAGGATGCGTCTGAGTGAAGATGTAGAGAGAAGACCAGCTTTTATTCCATCTCGACATGCATTTGAGTCAGTTATTAGCTCACATAGTAATTTAGTAAATTATTAGTGGCCAGACACTGTGTGTGTGTGTGGGAAAGTGTGTGTTTAATATGAGGGCAGTTATGACTATGATGATAATACAGCAGAAAAGTGCAGACATCAGTCCACACCTCACACGCAACTGTTCATTTGCTCTGCTGATTTTTGCTGCATGTGAAATTTTCTCATTTGAGATTTATTTAAGGTTCAATCTGACAAATGTGTGCAACTGTGATCATTCATTTGGGATATTTAAATAAATTTATATCAAACTAAAAATGTAAAAAATAATAAAAAAATAACATTGATAATCAATAACTTTAACCCTCACGACCTAACCAGCACAGATCTGTGCCGGCAACACAGAACAGGTCAATGAGGATTATTTACAAGACATAACATATGCTCTTCTGCTCAACACGAGGCTAGCCAAGCCTACTGGAGGCTAAACCTACTAGCAGCTAACTCCGCTAACGGCTAAACCTGCTAGCAGCTAGGCCCTCACATGGCTAAACAGACAAAGTTCTAAACAAACAGTAAGCTAAACATACAAGGGCCTACACCAACACTAGAGACACACCAACAACACTTAACCTTGACACTACCATAACACTTCACAAGACAGAATCAGCTCCACACACACTGAAACACAAGGAACATACATATGACCTTGACACTACCATAACACTTCACAAGACAGAATCAGCTCCACACACACTGAAACACAAGGAACATACATATGACCACTAACTAGAGCCTTGGGACATGCACATCGGTTACATAACAAAACAAACCAAAATACAAAACAAAGCAAACCAAAATGCCCACATAATACACAGTAAATATAAACAATGCTCGACCCAGTTTCCCAGACTAAACAGCTATTTATAGAAGATCTAATGAGCTACCTCGTTTCAGGTGAGCACCCGCATCACCTGACCGAGGTGCTTTCTGGGAAACTGAGTCTACAAACTAAAACTACAAAAACAAAACAGTGCCCTCTAGTGGCGAACCCTCACAGTACCCCCCCACCCCCCTTAAAAACGCTCTAAGTGCTAATGGGGGTCCTGGGCACTCTTCCTAATGTCCCGGGTCGTTCCATCCGGCTTGCGACGCCAACGAGCTGGTTCCTCGAGCAGGGTGGGAGGGAGGGCGAGTCTGAATTGCCGCCAAAGCTGGGCGGCAGAGGAAACAGCAGCCTGCCTTTGAAGCTGGTCGCCGGAGGCTGCTATGGCTCGTCCTCAGGGTTGATTGGTGGTGGCCACACGATGTCGCAGCCGGGTGGTGTAGGCAGCATTGGATCACTCGTGTAGGCCGGGCGGCGGAGGCAGCGCTGGATCGTTGGTGTAGGCCGGGAGGTGGAGGCAGTGCTGTGTCGCTCTCGCAGTTAAGCGGCGGATGCAGCACTGGGTCACCCTCCAAACCGGGCGGCCGATGCAGCACTGGGACTTCCTCAGGCCGGGCGGCCGATGCAGCACTGGATCCTCCCTAGAACCCGGGTGAAGACGAAAGCACGTTCTGATTCTGCCCTCTAAGGTGGGCGGTGGAGGTTCGACGTCCTCGCAGCTGGGCTGCAGAGGCCGCACTGGCTCCTCCCTTGAAGCCTGGTGGCTGCGGGCGCCACTAGAGAGCATGGTGAGAGTTTTCTCTGGGCTTGGTTGGTTCTTAACTGGGCTGTCTGGAGACTTGGAGGCTGGACACTGAGGCTCTCGGGCGAAGGTTACATAACAAAACTAACCAAAATACCAAACAAAGCAAACCAAAATACAAAACAAAATGCCCACATAATAGACAGTAAATACAAACAATGCTTGACCCAGTTTCCCAGACTAAACAACCATTTATAGAAGATCTAATGAGCTACCTCGGTTCAGGTGAGCACTAAGTCACTGAGTCTACAAACTAAAACTACAAAAACAAAACAGTGCCCTCTAGTGGCGAACCCTCACATAATGAGATTTATTTGACATACTTCATGTTATTTTTTGCATGTTAATAATGTAAAAATAATATTTCATAGTATATGAATTTGAATTATATCAGGCTTATGAAGATTGTATGCCTGTTCCATGATTATAAAGAGTGAAGGTGATAGTTATAGTCTATACAAGGTTATTATATAAGTGGTTTTACTGATTCACTGGAGTATGTCAATGTGGTCAAGCAACACACACACACACACACACACTCTCTCTCTCTCTCACACACACACACACACACACACACTCTCTCTCTCTCTCTCTCTCTCTCTCTCTCACACACACACACACACACACAC
>JAOVVA010042403.1:0-12519 GCA_028565275.1 Leiocassis micropogon
TATATAATTACAGTTTATTAATAGACAAGACAAGGGTTTGAAAAAAAATGTGTAGCTTATTTTTATGATGAATGATAATAATTGCCCCTGACCTCATGCATGAAGGTTATTGTAAGTCTACCCTTTAGAGCAGTCCATTTACAAATAAAATGCATATCTTTTTTATTTTATTTTCGCTTCATGTTGCAAGTAACGCCTATACAGTTCAGTCAGCCAATCATATGTCGAGTTTATGCATTGTTTTATGAATATTCATCAGTATTCCGAACCTCTTTCATTGATTTGATCTCTCACTTCCGTATCTCCTCCTAGTATCACGCCCTCGCTCTGGGATTGACCAATCATATATCAGGATATTTCCTCGCACGCCTAACGCAATGACCATGGAATGACCAATCAGAAATGTGGATATTGGCACGCGGGGCGTGGTTTAGGCGAGGCTAGTGGCTGCGGGTTGCTACAGCAGCATCTCCTGCCTTGACTGAGAAAGATGGAGGAACTTGACGGTAAGTAGATTAAAAAAAGGAAAGTATAAACTCCTAGTTATTACGTGTAGATTGTTGTTAAGAGGATTAACTACTGCTGTGCGTACCGTGTTTGTTGTTTTGTTCGAGCTTGCTTTTGTTTGGCTAGGCAATGGCTTGTCCTGTAAAAATTTAGGGGTCGTGTCCTATGTATGTTAAAGCTACCTACATACGTGCACTACAACAGGGGGGGCGGGATAATGGTGTCTACACCCTTTGTAGTGGGTTTGACGGTTAATTTAGGTGCATTTGGAATACGGTCGGCCATCATGTATTTTGTGATCATTGAGGGGGGATTGACGTCACTTACAGTCAGATGATTTTAATTAAGGCAGCTACTGATTTATAATTCTATATAAATCTTTTTTTTTTATTAGTAGCAACTGTTGTTAATACACAATTCAATTTGTTTAGGGGACATCAAGGTGCATCCAACCCTTATTTTTTATCTGTGCTTCCTAGCTATGTAATAAAACCCAGTTTATACTGGAGTGCAAAGGTTTGTGCACCCCAGGACCACCAAATCAAACCTGTCAAGATTTAATGAATATTTCATGCATTATTACATAATGACCAATTATTGTGCATTCACACAATGCTTACTCTTTTGCATCCAGAAAACAGGGGTGTATAAACTTTTGTACCATATAGATACTCAAAGAGGTTTATTTATATAGGTACATTATGAAAAACAAGCTTGTGCTGGGCGTGTTTCTCATTCCATCTGTTTTTATTTTACAACACTGCTGAGTTCATGATAAAAATATGTGATTAGGTTGGGAAAATGAAGTGCATCTTGGAGCACCGGGTGCAATCGGGCAATTAGAAGCCTTTCCTGATCCTGCATTCACTCTAGCAAGTAATTAATCTAATGAATTTGACACATTCCATCCTTTGACCCGCCTGATCCCTCTGACCCGTTCTATAGTGTGTATAAAAGTCTGGAAATCGAAAAATGAGACCCACCCTCGCCCATCTTCATTCATGAGTAACAGTAAAGTACAGCTTTATGTTCCTGGATGTTCACATCTCTAAGAATCTGTCCTGCCATCACAACACATCACTTCTGATTAGGAAGACGAACAGCAGCATCTTAATAAGTTTATCTCAGTTGCTCCACCATTGAGAGCATCCTGACCAACTCCATCACAAGGTGTCATGGCAGAAAGGAAAGACCTGTAAACGGAAATCCCTAAAACGCAACATAGCATCGGTAGGCATTAGGGATGCGAACCAGCAGTCACCTCCCGATACGATATTATCACGATACCCTAAACGCGATTCTATAACTATCATGATTTCTTAAATATTCTGATCGTTATTAAAATTTTCCCAGATTTTGTTACAATTTTAAACCTTTAAAAAAACGTTTAATGAGTTTTAGCGCTAATAGAGTAGCTCGTTCCTTATGACATTAGTTTTCTCATTTATAAACCAAGTGCAGCATTTAAACATACGAACAAACTTCAAAGAGTTTAACATTTAACTTCAAATTAAAATAAACAAAAAATTAAAAAATTTTTACTGAGCAGTGTGTATCTCTGTCATCCTCCATAATTATTATTTCTAAACAAACTTGCCAAATAATTCACTCCCACGAGTGTGAATAGTTCAGAGAGCGCCACCTGTAGGATTATCAAGGTAGAGTCATGTTTTACCTTCTCAAACACCTCCAAAGTCTCAAAACTCAGACTAATTGGGTTATTGAGACTAAGTTTGGAGAAGAAGGCAGATCGGAGACTTTTAACATACATGATTTTTAATAATGTAACGGCATAAAAATGTCTCTCCGTTGCGTAACTCGGAAGGCAGATCAGCTGATCACCGGTCACGGCCAATCAAACTGAAAACCAGACAATTACGCTCACTGTCTGATCGCCCGGTTCATCTCTATTATGAACCGTGTTCACAATTATTAGTGAGTATTTCGACCAAATCAGCATTTTTATTTTCCAACTAAAAGCTGTATAAACTGCTGAATCATTTTGGTATTTAAGGTGATGTGTATTTGTGTATTGAGGGAGGGTGTGTGTAATTATTAGACAGATTCTGTTTCTCAGGCAAAATGGTCCAAAAAAGAGACTGAAAAGTCAAAAATTGTAAGAAGTCTTTCAGAGGCATGCAGCACTCTTGAAATTGCTAAGATGTTGGCGCGTGATCGATTATCAAATGTTTTGTTGCAAACAGTCACACAAGAAACGTGATAAGAACAAAAGACACAAATTAACCGCGTGACACAAATGTGAAGCTACCGGGAACCCGTTATCCTCCAGTGCTGCTATTTTCCAGAACTGCCAATCTGCCTGGAGTGCCCAGAAGTACAAGCATCAAGATGCTGAGCTCAGAGACATGGACAAGATAAGGAAGGCTGAAACCCGATCACCACAGAGCAAGACGTACGAGTCGAAACGTCAAGACTGGGCCAAGAAACATCTGAAGAAAAGATTTTTCAAAGGTTCTATAGACTGATGAGACGAGAGTGACTCCTGACGGACCAAATGGACGGACACATGGCCGGATCAGTAACGGGCACCTCAGACACTGATATGAGCTGGGATTATTTTTAAAGATGAACCAGTTGGACCTTTTCAGGTTAATGATGGTCTTAAAATCAACTCCTAAACCTACTGCCAGTTTTTTAGAAGACACGCTCTTCAAGCAGGGGTGCAGGGTGGTCCCTGCTGATTCCTGTCCTTAATCATCGAGGACTCTTCCTGTCCCTGTTCACACTGTCTGAACTGCAGTTTCTTCTCGAATACCTGTACTGTGCAGCGGCATTAAGGCAGGTAAAAAAAAATAAAATAAATCAAGCTTGGAAAGCAAGTTGAAATCTATTTTAAGTAGACGTGCAGTTTGATCTGTATCTGGCTTGTGCAGCTGAAAGAAAAAAAAGAGCTGGAAAGGCCACGCCCACAAGCGACTTCAATAGCACAGTGATTGCACTGTGACAACAACAACAACAGTGATATGTTTGGAAATAATTACAGTACGACTTGGCAGTCGTTAGTATGAACACAGAATCAAGTGTTTTGTTTAGTTGTTGTTTTTTACGAAAGAAGTCTGACGTCTGAAGCTCTCTTTTTTTTTTCTTTTTTTTTTCTTTTTTTTTTTTTTTGCCCATTCATAAAAAAACAATAATAAACAAAAAATTAAAAGGTTGGGTTGTGAAAACTTTTGGCCTTGTGTGCAATATGACTCAGAGCTGAATATACAAAATAGCATGACACTACTGAAAATGAATTTATAGTGACTTGTATACTGCTGATCAGAGTTGGTTTATTCTTGAGAGGTGATTGTGAGCGTTGTGATGAGCTCTCAGGTCTCAGATCTGTACAGGAAATGTTCGGTGTAGAATGGCGTCTCTGTTCTCTCTGATCTTTTCTGATGTTTTAATGGAAGCAATTGTGCTTTGAAGTTCAGCTCATGATTAAACATCTCATTAATGAAACAACTGCTGTTTCTCTCTCTCTCTCTCTCTCTCTCTCTCTCTCTCTCTCTCTGTCTCTCCGCCAGAATCCGTCCCTGTTGCCGAGGAGCTGCTGCCGTGCAAAGTGTGCGGGAGAAATTTTTTCCCAAAAGTCCTCGTGAGTATCCTGCAGGGTGGAATGAGACCTGGAAGCCGAGTATCGCTGCATGTTCCGGCACGGACGGATCCGTCACGTAGCACAAACACTAAAGAAAACGCGCTAATGTTATTTTTTTTATTGATCCGTTTTAATCGAAAGCAAGTTGCTTCAGACAACACAAGAAGGTGTAATGATAGGAATGTGCAGTGATAGAAAAATAATCAACGACTGAGCATTGAGCTGAAGTAAAGTCATCAATGAGGTTGATTGTTTATCTGAAAATGCGCTAGACAAAGAGTTTTTCTCTTGTATTGCGGTTTCATGTGATGTTTCATTTAATACTGACATTTAATAGTGAGCATGAAACCTTTAAGAAATCCTTAAACGAACCTCCAAGCAGTCCCCCCTAAACCTGGACGGGTTCCTTCCAAGAACCGTCGAGAAACCTTTCATCCCGAGGGCATGGTGCTAAAATGTTGGCACCCTGACGACTCCGGATCTTTAATAGATCGCCTGAAACCCGCTTTAGTGTGCTCCTTTGTGTAGCCAGGATCTGCAGGAAAGCCAGGGGTTTACAGCGTGAACTTTCACTCGTTTATTAATTTTACAATAAGCTTTTATTCATACTGTCGGCCCAACTAATCCGAGAATTCTCTCCTTCTCTTTAGAAAAAGCACACGCTCATCTGCCAGAAAACTGCAGCGAAGAAAAGGAGGGTGTTCGACTCGAGCAGACAGAGAGCCGAGGGCACCGACATCTCGACTGTGAAACCCATGAAACCAAAGGTGAGGAGGAAAAAAAAAAGAAGAAAAAAACCCCCCAGAAAGCATTTTCAGTCCATGCTGGTTTTATTTTTTAATTGTGTGTTTTACTTACGAGATGCAGACACTTTCCATTCACATTTCAAACGTGTAATGTAGTGAGTAAAAATATAATGAAAACGCTGAATGAATAATAATAATAATAATGGCAATGATGATGATGTAGTAAAGGACCTTTCATCATCGCAGCACTTCAGAGAGATGAAAAAAAAGAAAAGCATTGAGACAGGTCATGTGACAAGAAACCAACCAATCTGCTTCAACCTTTCCGTCCTCCTGGATCAGTTGGTGTCATTCTTGGTTCTAGAAGAGTAAATCTAGTCACAGAGCTGCTGCAAAGGATTTTCATTTTTTTTCCTGAAGCTTTTTTCAAAAAAAGCTTTTTTTTTTTTTTTTTAAATCCGTGTCTATCTCGCAGCTTCCTCGTCTTCTTAGCAACAGAAGACGCCACGGGAGCACAAGCTCCAATAAGCTTGGGGAAGCAGGAGAACGCAACAGTGTTTTTCACACGTTTTTAGACACAACATGTGAACGGCTCCTTATACTCTTAGAATATCTAGAATAACACACAAAATAACTAAAGCAGGGGTGCCAATATTTATAGTTCAGACGTACGTAACATTTACAACGTCCGACTCGTTGCTACACTGATATTGGAGCCACACGTGAGCACTTGAAAGCAAAACAATGCAGAGGAGGGATCAGGGTCAACTTCTGGTTCTAAGTTTGTAAAGCTTGTTATCGTGAGCCAGTAGGAAACGAGCGTTCAGGACTGCATTATTATGCACAGGGTGGTTCGGGAGTCTGTATCCATAAAACGTGTTATTATGTAAAATATGTAATTTTTATATATAGCTCTGGGAAAAAATAAGAGAGCACTGCAGTTTACTCCAGACAACTTCTGGAATGACATCAAGAGGAAGACGGAGGGTCACAAACTATCGAGCAAATCTAAGCCGGTTGCTTATTTTTTGCAAAAACAGAGGTATAAAGTTACCCAACAGCAATGTGACAAACTGGTGGATAGCTGTAATTGCAAGTCAGGTTTATTCCACCAAATACTGATTTCTTCATCTTATTTAGCCAAAGCATTAACACAATTTGTTTACAAATTATTTGCATTTTGTTTTATTTGAGTTATTAAAGCTCTGCAAATACTGCATGATCTTGGGTTATTTTTATGTATTGTGATGTCATTTCTTTTAAATATACACTGTAAATAACAATAGTTATATTTTGAATTCTGAAATATTAAATAAAATGGTCAGAAATATCGTCAGCAGTTCACAAAAAATTAAACAAAACTGTTCATCTCACCAGCACATGCACATGCAAATTAAAAAAAATAAAAAACTGATTATTTTGCAGTTCTCTCTTATTTTTTTTCCGGAGCTGTGGAATACTCCAAAACAAAATCTTAACACCAGAGAAAATATTACAAGTATTCATACTTCGCACCGATTGGATAGTAACCAGGTTGTAAGTCCTTCTTCAAAACACCAAAAGAAGAAACGAGAGCAAGAGACAAAATAGAGAGTAGGGAATTTATAAAAAAAACGGCATTTAAAGTCAAACAGGCTGGTCATTAGCTGGTCAAAAGTTTAAGACCGTAGCCTTTAAAAATTCTGTGCAGAAATATGGCTTTAATGTCATTGTCCTTCAGACAGTCACACTGTCTTAATCTCCTAATGGCAAAAGCATCACTGAGCCGGAGGATCCGACGGACTGTCCGTGAAGACACAGGCTGATCCTCGACCCAAATTAAGGCCCTTACTGATGCTGACTGCAGCCCAATAACTATAAGATAGCATCTGGGAGAGAAGGGCTTAAAAATATATATATATATATTTTTTCATTTGCAAGGAAGCACCAAACATAGGACATTGAAAGATGGAAGAAAGTTTTATTAAATTCAACTAATTTAATCTGGATGGTCCTGATGGTTTGAGATCCCCATGACAAAGAGATCCCACTGGAGATGTTCTTCTCAGCGGCACAGTGGAGGACGCTCCATCATGATCTGTGGTGCTTTTTCCTTCAATGGGAAAATGAAGCTTCAGGTTTTGGAGGGCTGTCCAACGGCGGCTGGCTATGTGGACAGCCTCGTCTGTGTGGTCATGACTGGGTCTTTCAACAGGACAATGCTGCAGTTCACACCACCCACTTGATGAAGCACTTCTTCCAAGACAATAAGTTTGCATTTCTGGACCATCCTGCGTGTTCCCCTGATCTAAATCCCCTTGAGAAATGTGGAGCACATGGAGCACCGTTCTCACCAGCCTTTATGGAAACAGTTGCGTCAAGCATGCTGAAACGGGTGCTTGGATTTATCGACAAGAACGGTGGTGCTACTCACTACTGAGTCCTTCTTTGACACTTTTGGTTCTGTTGTGAGTATTTTTAGGCTATGGTCTTAAACTTTTGATCAGCTGATGAACAGCCTTTTTGCGTTTAAATGCAGTTTCCAATAATTTGCCAATCTCTATTTTTTTTTTTTTTCTCTCTTGATAATTTTTCTTCTTTTGACATTTCGAAGCAGTTCTTACAACCTGGTTATGTTGCGCCAGTGGGAAATGCTTGGAATGTTTCCCCAGACTTAAGATTTTGTTCATGAGTGTATAAATATATAGACCAAAATGGCTTTGCGACTAACGAGGGAAGATTAAATAGAGGAGGAAATAATTTCTGCGAAAATGCAAAATAAAACCAGGCCCTAAGCAGAGCTCGCCTCGCACCAAAACCGCTTTCGTCCTGTTGCTTGGCGCACAACTCAGGAACAAACAAACTCAACACACACGAGGGTTTTTATTTATTTATTTTGCCATAAGTTCTGGGGTTTTTTTCTTTTTTTTTTTTTTTTTTCCTCTCTCTCTGCATGTTAGGATTTTCCTGTCAGCAGTATTGGCACCCCTGCCAGGCATAACACACACTGGAGTTTATATAAATAATGACCGTAAGTAATTATTTGCTTTCCAGCTTCACACATAATTGTAGTCCCAGTTAAACTCTAAAACGAGCAAGAGCTTTCTGCCAGTTTGGAAGAAACATTTTCCAGGAGTGTGTAAAAGAGTGAATTATATCAAAAGCTCTCGGGACTAAAAACATTATAACTACAAAAATAACACTGACATGAATGAAGCATTTTTAAAATGCTCTAGAACGTTCCCCAATCATCACTTATTTAAAAAAAACAAGTGAGAAATGATCACATTATACGAGAGTGAGTCTAAAATTATTTGTATACCGGTTATATTAAAACTTCTGTCGGCTGCACCGTCTTATCAGCGCTTTCTGTTTAAGGCTCCTGTCTCCCAGGGCATTGCATCACTCCATCAGTTCATTTGTAACTGCGGTGCGAGGAAAAATGGATGCTCCACTTGTTAATTTAGGGGGGTTGAGGGTGTACCTGGTGCCGAAACAACTCATAGAAGCAGTTCCGGTTAATGCGTCCCCCCTATAGTCCTGATCTCGCTCCATCAGACTTTCACCTGGTTGCTCCCCTGAAAGCAGCCCTATGAGGATGGTAGCATTTCATTTCCAAACAGCTCACACAAAAAGTTTGAGAAGAACTCGGTAGGGACTCCACCTTCAGTATTTTCTGGAAGACCTAGGATACGCAGATTTTGTCTCCTGCTCCGGCTTTCTAGGTCCACGACTTTTTTCGAAGACCGGAGCAGATGTTCTCCAATTTGCTCACACTGGCTCAGGCCATCCGTAGTGAGTTCTAATGAGAGTAAGCGCTGGCCATGGTCCTCTACTTGGGCTTGAATTTGGTATAGTTTACTTTCCAATAAACTAGACAAGGATTTAAACTCAGCCACTAACGCTTCTCTGTGTTGGTCTAACAGCGCAGAAATAGCCTCGACTGTTAGAACGGTCGCAGAGTCATCTTTTTTCCCGGTTTTAACACTCCTGGTAGCCATTATAAATGAAAAATAGATAAACGTGGGGTAGAGTACCAAGTTATTATATCCTAAAGATTTAATTTAACATTTAGAGACGAATAAGGGAATGAAGAAATTCTAAATTGTCGGGGCACCTAACTAACACATCTACTCCATATGGCTGCTAATCGGAAGTCCCAGCCCTACAAGGATGAAGACTCACTTCTGATGAAGTGAAGACAGCGGTGGTGTCAAGAATTCGTGGCTCACAGCTCAGCCAAAAAAAATTTTTTAATCAGGGAACATGAAAGCTTGTCGACAGATGGACCAATTGTATCGAAAAAGCATAGAGATTATCGGAAAATGATGTGTTTGTCTTTTGTTAAAGTCGATTAAAATAAATTTTACAGCCAGAGTGCAGATAATTTTTGACTCGCCCTCATGCATCAAAGTTTCTTCACAAATTTGTTTTGTGAAAGGACTATGGCTGGGTACCAAACTTCTGATTGACTTGCTTCAATACTGTTGAGTATTTAAAAACACCAGCCACTTTGGATCCGTAAGCAGCGGGTCTCCTCAGGGTCTGTGCTGATCACAGCGCTCAGAGACGATGCTCAGACGTGTGCTTTAATTTGAGAGGCTTGACTGCAGTCTGTGTGTCAAATACTGTTCGGCAAAAATGTTTATGTGGTCAAAAGTGTAAATAAAATGATTGATTTTATCAGCGTGCGATGCGATCGATACAAAAAGAAAAACAGACCGACAACACAGTGAGATTAATGACACCTGAATGTGTGTGGAATTAATTAAAGAGATAAAACTTGTTTTCATGTTCGGCTGCAAGAACAATAACCATCCCTCCACCATCTCCCTCTCGTTATTCAAGTTTGCATGATGTTATGAAACTTCCTTCAAAATCTCCACCACTGAATTCCACTTACAGAGATTTTATCCGGTAAAGTTAGCAAACAAACGTTTGCCTGCTTGGCCAGCTGGTCGTCTGGTAATAGAAAGATTACCAATTTGATTCTGACTTTTATAAGTTATATAAACAGAGAGTGTTGTGCAAGAGCATCCTTATACAGCACTGCTCGTTGCATGCGCTCATCAGTGAACTTAACAGATCGGTTTACAACATAAAAAAGTCATTGTGAGCGTCGTTACCGTGGTGAACGTGAGCGGTTTTTCGTTCATTTTATTTATATTATCGCTAATGTTCTGTGAGTCGAAAAAACGATGTTTCCTTTCCCTTTCATTTCTCTCTCTCTTTCTAGTCAAACTAGTCATAGATGAAGTGATGACTGAGGGTCACAATTCCCCCGGAGCGTAAAAAATACAGCACTGCTCAGGGTACATTTGTTTTTTTGGCAGTGTAGGGAAAGGGTATAGAGATTTAGTCCAGTGGATTGGTATGCTTTACATTGTATATACAGTACATGTAAAGGCATATAAGACTCACTTTGTCTGACTTAAGAACAAATCCGACTTACAGACGTGCTCCTGAAACGGAACTCTTTCGTATGTCAGGGGCGACCTGTATTCCCGTTTTTTGTTAAAACGGGTAAAAAAAATCGGTGTCTCAAAAAGTGTCATTCAGGAACAGGATTCGTTACTGGTATTGAAAGACTTGGAACGATACCCACCCCTAAGGAAAACATTCTGTCTGGATTGAGAACAGTTATTAATGTAGTGAGAGAGGAATCAGGGTTGTGATTTATGTTTAATTACAGTAGAAGGTTTAGAGGTGGTTTAATATCTGGGGATGTAACCTGCGTACGAGGAATGCTCTTTCACAATAATTATTATTATTTTTTTTTTCCAGCAGTTTGTGTTTTCAGGGCATGTGTTCTGCTCGATGTGTGTGCATTGCCACGTTGACGTCATGAGTAATTCCCACAGGCCCTGTTTGAACCGGCCGTGTCCTTAAACGACATCTTTCTCTGAACAGCCTGAACCACCCAAGAAGGTGTCCAACTGGCGCCGAAAGCACGAGGAATTCATCACCACCATCCGCGCTGCCAAGGGCCTGGACCAAGTGATGAAAGATGGCGGTCCTCTTCCCCCGCCCCCTCCTCCGTCCTACGATCCAGGTAGGAACTTTAGAGTCGCTGAATAAGTGTGAAAGCTATCAGGTGGATTAGTAACGTTTTCACATGTGTGTTTAACTTTTTTTGTGTGTAGATTATATCCAGTGCCCGTATTGCCAGAGGCGGTTTAGCGAGAACGCAGCGGATCGGCACATCAAATTCTGTAAAGAGCAAGCGTCCCGCATTTCCAACAAAGGGAAGTTCTCAGGAAGTGAAAAAGCCAAGCCCGCAGCCAAGACGCAAGTGGGTGCATCAGGATGGGAATCTGAGAATCACTCGCATGATGTGTATTTAAATTAAGATTCTCTTTAAAAAAAGAAAGAAATCATCAAAAACCTTTAGTCGATAAACATCCGTATTCGATGAACCCTGATTGCGCAAATCTTGACAGGACTTCAAAAAGTCCATTACTCAACGTTTCAACTGATGTTAAAGAGCGATTCAGAGCTCCCTCCCTCGGGTCTTTCTAAGTGTGTAATTTGTGAGATTTATTGTGCAGCATGAAGTTAGGTTTGGAACGCCCTACACAAGAACTTCCAAGAAGTCAATAGATTCCCATCGTTTTATGATGTAAATGTAAGCATTATTCCGAATACTCTTAGGTTTGTTCTTTTCAGATTGTGAACACAGAAGTGACACACTTTGGCCAGTCTGAGGGTGGGCCGTCCCAGAGACAAATAACTACTTGAAACTTGAAACAAAGTCCTTTTTCTGTCATTTACAGAATTTTAGATCAATTTAAAGAAAAGGGTCACACTTTAACGGAGTCATGAGCCGGGCCTGGGCCTGCTGAAAGACGTCTTTGTGCTGTTTGAAGTTCTGTTCTGAACGACGTTCTTGTCTGTGCCTAGGCCAGCTGTTGCTCTTAAAGCCACTAAAGGAAATTCAACAAAGTAATTAATCATGCTTATTCATAAGTTAAAGCTTAGATACTCAAAAATGTAAACCATTTAGGTTTAGAAATTTATTATAAACCAGTGTGGGTCTGGTTACTTTTTGAGTGTTTCTGTAGATCGAGCGTTAAGGTGCGTGAAATAATATATCATGATTAAATGTACATATGAAATATTTTTGTTTATTTAAAAAAAAAAAAAAGATTCACTAAAAAATATTTCTATTTCTGCTAGTGGAGGCTGCTAGACAACTCTGAAATACATAATAATAATAATTAAAAAAAACTGTGCACAGTATTTCTTTTTCATTCGTTTTTTTCACCTTCATGTGATAGAAAAAGCTGTTTAATCCATACAACGCTTCTCAGACACATGCTGATTGTATTTGCTAAATAAATAAACTCTTTTTAACATCTCTATCTGCAGTACAAACCTGCCCCGGTGAAGAAGGCGAGTCCTGTGCCGTCCACGTCTTCCGTGTCTTCCTCTCGTCTACCTCAGCGTCCAGCCTACGGTCAGGTTGGCGGAACCGGTACGGACCAAATCTCTGAAAACTCTGAAAGTATTTCCTAAAAGTTTACTCGCAGCCTTGGTGAGAGCTGAGAAATTGCCGCGTGAAGGCAGGCTGCAACACGCTACAGGCTTTCATTTCCAAATATCAGCAAAACAGCAGTATCGAATGTTTATAAAAGCAAATGAGGTGACCCCCCCCCCCCCCCCCCCACCCCTCCCCCCCACACCCCC
>JAOVVA010042613.1:0-14851 GCA_028565275.1 Leiocassis micropogon
GAAGTCAATCGAGCGCCACTACAAAACGCTACATAAACGTCTAGGACGTTCAGAGCGCGTTCGTTTATCCAAAAATTTAACGCCCGTGTGAACAAGACCTTAGTTTAGAGCAACTTACAAATGTTAAATAAGTTAAAATCAGAGGTGGGAGGTAACTGGGAACTTGTACTTCGTTACTGTATTTTAGTACAAATTTTTCATGTATCTGTCTTGTTCTTGAACAGTTTTGTTTGGGGATATTTTTTACTTTTACTCCACTCAATTATCTGTACTTTTACTTAACTACATTTCTGTATGGTGTTGCCTTACATAATGACATTTGTGAGTATTATTTGAAGCATGAATTTCGCCACCTGCTGACTGACAGTCCTTAGAGACTCGTAATAAAGGAACAGGTATTTGTAATCAGAAGGGGAGCTGGTTGCAGACAGCAGCAAAAAACAGCATGGAATCAGAGAGAGATTTACAATTACAAAGGCTAATGTGAGTAACACAAGATCTGTACTTTTCATACTTGAAGTATACAAGTAAATGGTGGACTTATACTTATACTTAAGTAATATTTGCCCTAAAGCATTTCAGCTTTTACCCAAGTATAGGATATGAGTATTTTGCCCACCTCTGGATAAAACTGAAAGTTGAAAATATACCACAGCTTCGACAATAAAATACAAACCACTTCCATGTTCCATGGTCAACAATCCGCACATTTTGTGAGATTATTGTTTATTTTTCTTGTTGCGTTTAGAGGTGGTTATTGGTTAGTAATACTGCCACCTACTGGACTGGAGTGTTGAGAGGAAGAATGGCGGTCAAAGAAAAAATATATAGCTTTGTACGAGATGCGACATTTAAACAATCAACAAGTTACACAGAATTTTCAAGTTAAAAAAAAATATTTAAAAAATGAATTTTATATATAACAAAATATCCATAATTCAGAGCTCTAGACTGTTTTCCAGTGAAATTTATATGTTATATAGTCGTACTGCCCAGCCCTAATTGAAAGTTTCCAGTCATGAACAGCTGCAGGCCAAAACTTAATATGCAAATTATCTAAGATCACAAAGAAAGATTTCTGCTTGAACAAAGATCCCAAAGCTTTTTGTCTTCTCCTCTTTAAGGTAACACTGAGAAAAGATTTAAAATAATCTAGTTTATCTAAATTTTTAACTTTAGATGATATTTTTTTTTGCGTAGATTTTATTGAAAAGTTCACAGCTATTGATATTAATCAGTACTTATCTCTAAAACACACACAGATATATATTAGCCAAAACAACTGCACATAGATTTATTGTGTTTTAGACTGTGTGTGTGTGTTATGGTTGTGTATAACTTTCAGACTACCAAGACTGTACAAAAAAAAAAAAAAAAAAATTCTAATAAGTTCCTTCACCAGATTTTAATGGCATTTAAAGTGGTGCAAAGAAAATGCTGTAATCATACTGCAATCCGTGCTTGGGATATAATCAGGATATTAAAAAACGTGCGCGTGTGGGGCGGGAATGCAAATCGTGAAAGGAGCAGAAACATCATCATCTTCAGGGTTGCCAGATTGGCTAGACTGCGTTGTGTCTCGTTTCTCTTGTTTTGCTCTCTGTGAACCGGCCTCGATACGAAGCGAATTTCAACACACGAACTACAGCCCCGGCCCGGGAATAGACAATTACCTCATGATTTAAAGCGAGACGTGCATTCCAACAATTCCTGCTGGTTAAGTTTCTAACGTATACATTTACTAACACACACTGGAGCGATGAGTAATCTGAGTAGTCTGAGTAATATGAGTAAAGACTCCCGCTAAAGTCAGCGCAGGTAAAAGGCAGGCACCAGCCCCGAAGATGTTTATCTGATAAACCAATCTGAATAAGTTTAACGGTCCTACCACACACACACACACACACACACACACATACACACACACAAAAACCATGTGAGATAAGGCTGAGATGACAATATTACACAGAGGTGAAAACCACAAGGACACGCACATTCGCGCTCTCTCTCTCTCTCTCTCTCTCACACTTTAAAACCTGATGTCAAAGTTTTTAATTATAGAAGGAGAAGAGCTGTAAAACCACTACAGTTGCTGAAATAAGATGAACAGACATGGACAGTGAGATATATTCATACAAACATGTAAAAAACTGATAAACAACAGCACAACTGCATTTATATACAGCAGGTCTCTGTAGGTGAGAACAACCTGTTCGAAACACAGAGCCGTACATTGACACCTGCTTGTCAATTCTGCAGAAACTTCACACGCGCTCTCTCTCTCTCCCTCTCTCTCTCTCTCTCTCACACACAGTCCATCATCGGCTAATCAGAAAGCAACAATAAAACAACAGGCATCACAATCGGCGCAAACTGGCTTCTGCCCCGGGAAAGGAAAGTCATTAAGTGATACAAAGGGAACGAAACAATGCAAATGGGAACGGTGCTGTTTATGAAGAGAAGGGAAGAAAAAAAAGAAAAAAAAAGGCCAATAAAATGAAAAAGAGGCGAGAGAAACAGAACAGCTGCCATTATTTAAACACCAGACACCAAATAAGGATTGTGATCAAACCGAAAGGAGGGTTTCTCACACATTACACCATCTGTAGTGTGTACAGCTGCAGCACAGGCACAAGAAAAAACCCCACAATTTCCCTGTAAAGGAGTAAAATGCAATAAGAGGGCGTAATAATCAACTGACAAAAAGATCAAGGTGAGTGAAGA
The DNA here is from genome assembly GCA_028565275.1 of Leiocassis micropogon. Classification (NCBI taxonomy): domain Eukaryota; kingdom Metazoa; phylum Chordata; class Actinopteri; order Siluriformes; family Bagridae; genus Leiocassis; species Leiocassis micropogon. The sequence goes on from JAOVVA010042613.1 coordinate 2,725, forward strand.
CGACTGTGACATGTGCTGAGCCGGTCCGCGATGATGTCATGCTTACACCAAGATGATCCGTGAGACTTTCCATTGGCTGGTGCTCAGGTTCATTCCATAAGTGTTCGGTGCAGGACACTCGAGTTCTTCTTGTCCAACCATAACACACCATGCCTTCATGGAGATTGCTTTACACACAATCATGCTATAGAACAGGTTTGAAATGCTTTATGACGTCCACGAGGTTTTCTGAATCCCAGAATCACTGTGTCTCCTGTACTACATGCACACACTCCTCTGTTGTCTCACACGATACAGGGAAGTGTAGCTAAAGTTAAGCTTATGGTCAGGCCATGCAGTATATCACAAACGACAGAATCGTGTTATGGATAGATGCTTTAAAATATCACTTGGTTCTCTGTGAGGAAATCTGTCTCACAATGTGTTGGTGGTTTTTCCATGTTTGGTGCAAATTCCTAACCAGCATTTGGGTGCGATTTACTCCGATTAAAGCGCTTGTTTGTTTTGGCTGTTGCTCATCGTCCCGACTACTTGGCTCACGTTACTCACACTATAAAACCTGCTGTCTCAAGAAAAGACAAGTAGGGCGGCTTTAAAACTGCTTTTCCATCAGACGGTGCAAATCACTACAGGTGTTTTATTGTCCTTCGCTTTTGCCATCAGCAGATGATCTTAGACATTCCAGCGATACACCGTTTATGGAACTGTAACAGGGCATGTGTAGTCAAAAGTATGTGGACACCAGACCGCTGAGCATCTCGTTCCAAAACCACGGGCACCGATATAGAATTAGCTCCCGTTCCGAGGGAGGCTTTCCATTAGGTTGTGGAGCGTGGCTGTGGGGATTTGTGTTCTTTCAGCTACAAAAGCATTAGTGAGGTCAGGAAGTTGTACCACGATATCGAAGGAGATTCCAGTTCCAGTTCATCCCACTGGTTTTCTGTGAGATTAAGGTCAGGGATCTGTGCAGGACGCAGAGTTGTTCCGTTCAACCGTTGGGTCTTCAAGCAGCTCGTTTTGCGAATAGGCACGGTGTCGTGCTGGAACCCGATTTGAGCCTCTAAGCTCTTAGTTAAGTAAAGAGAAGTTCTCATTCTATCTCAGATAAACACATAGATCAGGCAATTGCAGGAACCACCACGTATTTAAATACAATCGGGTGTCCGCATACTTTTGGCCATACTGTGGGATCTTCATCAAAGCCACAGGTTTATCTTTTTAAGTAAGTTTTACTTTTCAAAGTAATATTAATGTGGATCGTTTCTGAGCTTACTTGAAGTGACCTGGGTAAGCATACATAGTAAAAAAAAAAAAAACATGCCCCAATAATGACAGGTGTAGTTGAGTGGTTAAGATGTTGGACTACTGAACAGAAGGTCCCACGTTCAAACCCCAGCATGACGAGGTGCCACTGTAGGCCCCCTGAGCAAGGCCCTTAACTGCTTAGATGTATAATGAGACAGAAAAACGTAAGTCACTCTGGATATGGGCGTCTACAATGTAAATGTAAACTACGTAGAACATATTATGAGGTTTATGATGTAAACCTCAACCACAGCATACAAAACCAGTTTAGTAATTGCAGCGGTTAAAGCAAATCAGATTGTTAGCTCGATACGGCTGGGAATCAGCAGGGAGCAACCGATACGATATTACGACACCCAAAGCCCGATTCGATTTTTATTCCGATAACTGTATGTTAATATCACGACTTATGTATATATTTTTTCTGATTATGTTACGATCCTAAACAGAACAGATCCTAACAAATATGACATTTAAAGCAAGAAGGAAAGCTCAGAAAAGCCTGGATTTGTCAGAACTGTGTATAATAATAAGTTTCACAATGTGAAGGGTTTTCCCAGGCCGCTACACAAACATGTAAAGACAGAGATTTTTCTTTCAGTGCGCTTGGTTTTTCCAACCACACTTTTCCCTTGGCTGAAAAAAATAAAAAATAAAAATCTAACAGTAAATCGTGTGCACTTCATGTTACAAGGCATACGATGATATAAGAAAAAGCAAGTCTGATACTGTTTGTAAAATGATTTAACCGGCACAAGGCAGCAATCTCACATGGACTGTCCTGTTATTTATGTTATGTTGGCGCACAGTGTTCACTCGGTGAGATTTTGGCTGCGTGTCAAATCTAATCGATGACCCCTTCATAGCACTCAACTTGAAACTACTTTGGCGGCGAGCCAGTTCACACACCGCGCACGTGATAATAAACAAGAGTTCGCGCGAACCTTGTCTGTTGAGGAAAAGGAGAAGAGGCGGTGTGCTTACATGCTGCTTCCGTTTTGGCTTTCATGTCCTGTGGCGTGTGACTGTGCAGTGCACTCGCTGCGATACTGCTGATTAGGATCCAAGCTCAGAGAGCAGAGGAAACGCCGTTGTGTACGCTGCTACTGTGTTAACGCTCGCTGATCCCCAGTCTAAACTTTTAGATCCGTTTCCAAAAAGATGGACAGGGTGATAAAATTCTGAAGACGAGAAATGGCACAGAGGAGGTCATCGGTGCGCCATCTGAAATCGTGAATACTTCTCTGATCATGATGTTTAGCTTTTTAGGCTCCGTAATTACGGGCGCAGACAGCCAGATTCATTTGACCTGCCCTTCCTCGGGTATTAAGACGACGAGTCGGCTGATTAACTCTGCCTGTCTGGATTTATACGTGATACCCGCTTTCTGTGCCAACACTGACACCGAGTCAATTAAGTTGATGAGCCAGAAACTGCTGTGTCCTTTAACACAGAAACAATCACCAAGCTGTTTAAAATGACCTTAAATAAACCCAACACACATACACTCAGAATATATAAGGGACTCTCAATAATAGCAATCATTGCTAATTTAATTTTAAGAGTGGTGTTATTGTGGATAAAGGTACCATATTTTACTACGTCTTTAACGTCCCACGGGTCTAAGAGCTCCCTGAAAGTGTGTGTTAATGCTCTAGCTGAAATTCTCCATAATTAATGCTTTTTTCCCCATACATAAAACTCCCTTTATATTACACCTCCTCCAAATGCACTGTTTCAGTGTCTATGTAAATGAGGCCACACCCACCAAAGAACAGCAGAGCAACAAGCCGAGGGAGGGGATCTTCCTATATGAGGTCAGAACAGGAGGAGAAATCTAACTAAACCTAAAACAACCAGGTGCAGCCATTGAACTAACTCGCTTACTTCTTCATAAGCACAAGTCCGACATTATGCAATCCTGAACACGCTGTATCCCCAGCTGAAAACAGCTGTTTTCTGGCTAATCGACCTCCACACATACACTTTGTTATAATTCTTTATTTCTGAATTCCTGCTAATGCAGATCAGGTGTAGGAGCAAAAATTGTGTGTGTATTATGGGAGATTAACAACACCCAAACTGATCGACAGTGAACAATTTGCATTCTTTAAAATAATCCCCTCTTTATGTTAAGAGCAAAAACAAGTCCACCAGATGTTAAAAATGTACTCTCGTCCTCTTATTTCCCTTCATTACCCTATTCCCTTCTTCCTCTCTCCCCTCCTCCCACCTCCGTCTCAGTTTCCCTTTTCAGTATTTTCTGTCATCGTATATTTCTCCCTTGACCTTGTCCTTACTTTCCTTCTCCATTCCTCCTCCACTCTGTCTGTACGTTCTCTCACTTCCATGATCTTTGTGTCCACTATCACTTCTGCTCCTTCATCTCTCAATTTCTCCTCAGTGAGCCAATCCTGTTACTTCTGCCCTTCTGTTATGATCTATGCCCATCTGTTTCTCTATTCCCCTTTTTCTCCGATGCCCTCTTCTCTCTCCTTCGCTCTTCTTCTTCGTACTGGTACTCCCTTCATTCTGCCCTTGGACCCACTTCACCCTCTGCAACCTCTACCTTGCCTTATGACTTCTTAACCCCGTCTCCTTTGCCATTCTCTCTTTTCTCAAATTCTCTTCCTCTCCTCAGAGTGCAATTCCTGTCCTTGCCTTTATCCTGTTCTTATGTTCACTTCACTCTCAAATATATTTAAATGATATTAAGTAGAAATATCGAAATGGTTGTTTCAGACCTGCCAAAGTCTAAAAGATGCAACAAGAGCATGAAAATATATGACAAAACACCCATCTTCTTTTATTCCTCTGATGAAAATGACATGAGTTCATCAGCATATGAATTGGGAATGGATTGACAGCTGTGCTTGTGGTTTGAGGTTTGGGGAAGGGCAAGATTTCTCAAAAAACAAAGAAAGGAAAAAGGTTTATATCAATAAGGAAAATGTTTATATCAATACCATATTCTTAGGCAATCCCTACACATCATCCACACTTGTCTGCTGACGTTAAGTCTGAATAATTCAAGCCAAGCTTTACACAATGCAGACGGCAAGGGGTCGAGGGGAGGGTTAACTTTAGGAGCAGGTCGACAAAAGCAGTACAGACCGTCGTGTCAACACAGAACAAAAGCGCCCATTCGCCGGGCCAGATGCCGGGCCTGGAGACTGGATCTGCCTATGCAAATCACCCGAGGCCTCTCGATTCAACAGAACAATGGTCCAACACAAGCAAACCATATTTAATGCAAATAGCAATAAGCCAAATCAAATAGCAATATCTGAAATGCGTCACTGCTACTTCGCTTCATAATATTATAATAATAACAACATAATAACAGTCATTGTTCTAGGCCAGTTCAACAGGTCTGCACCAGGAAACAAGGCTGAACTCCAAATCTGTGCACCGAAGGAAAAAAAAAAAAGAAAAGAATGAAGGTTTTACACAAACTTGGAAAACCATGAAACTCCACAGTGAGTCGTTTTCAAGCAGAAGGGAATCAATGCCCAATTTGTCACTGCTGGCTGCTCCGATTATGTGCTTCATGACAAATTAATTTTAGGAAGGATTTTATTTTATTTTTTAATTTATGATGTCACAACTTTCAAAAAAGCCTCACAACCTTCGGCAGTGATGTCCAAGCATTGTGACAATAGCAGCCACCATCCAGAACTCCTTCAAATGAACAATCCATATTGAAACTCAAACATGCTCATTATTATAATTAAAGGATGAGTCTAAGATTGTAAAACAATTAAATTTTTTATTGTCAAACTAATTAAAATAAATTTCTCCTCACAGCCTGCTAGTTGTCTATTCTGTATGTGGGCTGAAAAAAGGGGAAAAAAATAAATAAATCCAGTGTTTGTACTGGCTTTATAAACAGTAAACAGGTTGGCACAAATTGCCTCCGTTCCACAAAACCCTATTCCAGCCATTCAGTATCAAGGCGTGTTTATTCTCAATTATGTTCTATGTTAATATTGATTAGCTAGCCTAGTTTTTAAGTGGCTGCGCCTTGGCAATGTGTGTCCACGAATTTGGGAGAGTGCCGTAATGACGAGTGGGAATAAGCAACGACTAAATTAGGGGAGAAAACCGGAAAAATCAGGAGGTGAAAAAAATGGTCTAAAATCTATCTCACAAAGGATGTTTTGTAAACGTCTCGCCCTGTTTTCCGTAAGGTTCCCGGTTTTCCTACGTCACCCATAATGCTGTTTAAACAGCCTTCCTTGAACTTTCACTCTAATTATGTCATTAAGGACCACAGCACTCAGCATTTCCTTGATCTTTACAGGAAGAACGACAGAAACCGAGTCATATCCGACCGTGCAACTTTGCTCTTTGCTTTAGAGCTTCATGAATTCTTGTTCTGTCTGGCTGAATTTTTGTTTTCTCTTTTGTCTGACATCTAGGGCTAGATGTAGACCTGAATAAGATTTCTTATTACATTAAAGCTTCACAGAAGTGGAAAAAAAAAAGGCTTGCTTATCTGTCAGAGTTAAACAACATATCTTGATTGTTATCTGTTCGTGTTCGAGATGATTTCACCCATTATATTATTACCTCTGCACGCACCCAGATCCTGACGCCTGTGTGCTATCATCATTACCTGCAAATGTAGTGTGCGGTCAACTTTGGGAGCCCTTACTCTTAAATTCGCCGGCGACGATGCCTAGTCTTAAAGTCACCGGGGACGCCGCTGACCGTTAAAATGTAGCGAGGACGCTGCTGACTGTTCAAATTTAGCGAGGGCGCTGCTGACCGTTGAAATCCAGTGAGGACGCCGCCTACTCTTAAAATCGGTGAGGACGCCGCCTTCTCCTAAATTCTCTGAGGACGCTGCCTACTGTTAAACACGGTGAGAAACGACTGGGACAGGCTCACAGTATGAATCGCAGTATGACGTGACGTTTGCACCAGATGGCCTTCCTGATGCAACCGCCCCAGATTATTCAGGCTTGGGACCAAAACTGCATCCAGTGGCTGGGGTTTAGGCATTGGGTGGGAATTGAACCCGGCATGGTATATAAACATCACTATAGCAGTAGCAGTGACACAAAAATAAATACACCAACCATACATCATGAATATTTCAGTATAAACACATTGGGTATACATTAATACTGGAACTAGACAGTGTGTTAGACATTACTAGTTTATTTCTTTCTTTCTTTCTTTTCTTTTTTTTAAAGAGGGGATGCCACAATGCCTTTGTGTGTAAGCATTGTCATCCCCTCTTCATTATATATGGTATTGTACAGTATATTCATTATGTATACACAGAATGACAATGAAAGGAAAGTTTTTGATTGGAAACAAAGCATGAGCATGAATTAGCACACCATAGGATGCGAAGAAGGCTAATTTATTAGCACAAATAATTTCACTCCAATTTAAATAGAATTCTCTTTAAACTAAATGGTTTCTAGCTGATGTAAAGAAAGGGACTGCACCAACAAAACACAGGTACACAACCTATAATAAAATAAATGAACAAACAAACAGCAGTTTGCAGGACAATAACCTTACTCACCCCGATAACGGTGGTTTTGTTCGAAATGGGTTCGTTTCGGGAGAAAAGACTCAGAACCGGTCCGTTAGCTCCAGCGGTTAGAACCGAGCATAAACAATAAAACACACACACACACACACACACACACACACACACACACAGTACACACTGTGCTAGCTAACAAAGACAGGGGTGCGAATACTTTTAGTCACGGTGTCCAGCTTAGATAGCTCGTGAGGAATAACGGTCGGTCTCGCGCACGCCGATTCAAAATACAAAATATTGCGGTTTTAAAATGACTACCGCGTCGCGCGCGCCGTGTCGCCTCTCGCGCAGCACCTGAGCTCTGAACATAAACAGATGGTGGTGTGGCGACTAGTAAGTGGGCGGGGAAAAAGAGGCCGACACGTGACTCACAGGCTTGGCAATAGAGTTGGGAGATGTAGTTCAAAGTAGAAGAGAGTCGCTTGCTAGCCATGGGCGTTTGTTTATTTGTTTGTTTGAGGACAAGAGGACAATATACACACTAGGCGTATAGATTACTTCAAATAATCACATGATAAATGTAGACATAATACTTATAATAATGATAAAAGTATGTATTTTGATTAAAGCATTGTGTCCAGGGTGTACCCCGCTTCACATCCCAAGTCTCCTGGGATAGGCTACAGGCCGGCCGTGACCCTGAAGGGCTAGAAAAAGCAGGACAAAGCAGTATAGACGATGAGAGATGATAAAGCATTGTGTATTTACCATGGCAAATAAATGCATTACAATTTAAAATTATTTTAAAAATTCATTTAGTACGTACATCCTTACGCATGTTCTCACTCTGACGTGACGTGGCGATTGACGACTACAGGCTTTTCTGAGCTTTTCTTTTTGTATAAGTGTCAATCAATAGGCTTTGCTTCACTATGGGATCATTCATTCATTCACCTTCTATACTGCTTATCCTGTAAAGGGTTTATTTGATTTATTTTTATTCATTTAGCAGGACAATGCATATTAAAAACAGAACATCTGTAACATGCCAGAATTAGCCAAAGGCTAGTTTTCTTCTGTTGTCCTGTAGGCCTGTTGTACAATGGCACCCTAAAAAAAAGCATACAATATTATAAACAGTTAAACAAAAAAACAAAAAAAAACAATAAGAATCGGCATGTTAGCGCAATGTTAATCAATTACAATAATAACCGCAATGGCGTAAAAAGACAATGTGATTCAGATTAAAGTAGTTGTGAAAAAGCACCAGGAGCAGCAGCAAGGAGTTTAGTAAAAACATAAAAGCAGGAACAGCGACGAAAGGTTTAACAAAAAAAAAAACTAAAAGCAAAGCAGCAAAACATAAATAAAACAATGTAAATAGCAAGCATTAACAAAGCAGGTTGGACATTTGCAAGCGCATATTAAAATGACAAGCATTGTTAATATCAGGATCATAAAAAAGATTACAAAGGTCAGAAAGGAATCACGCACTCACAAGTAAAAACACTTGATGACAGCAGCAGTGTTTTAGTGTTGACAGGTCTGATTATTAATCAGCCAACGTTTTAAGTGAGAGCGAAATAAATTGTATGTGTTAATGTCTCTGATTACTGATGGGATGGTGTTCCATTCCTGAGTAGCTTTAACAGAGAAAAGTGACTGACTGACTAAAAGCTCTTTTTCTAAGTGGGATAATACAGTCACCTCTAGATACTCCTCGAGTGATCCTGTATTTAGATGTTCTGAGACTGACAAATTCACTAAGAGGATATGGGGCCATCCCATGTAAGATTTTATATGTCTGACAGGCGTTCATGTACTTAATTAGATTGTCCCAACTTAGAAGACTGTGTTTTGATAAAATGGAGCAGTGATGATAGTGTTTTGCAAACTCGATGCACACACACAAACCCAGGGTGGGAATCAAACACGGACCCCATAGGTCCTAGGCAATAGTGCTAACCACTACACACTTGTGTCACCGACTATGTACATTCTCATGGACAATTACAAAATGCATCCTTAGTCACGTGACCATGACTTATGAAAAAAACAAAGAGTTAAAATGAAAGCAACACACACGAGCAAACAATAACAGATTCTGCACAAAGAAATAGACATAAATACTTTTCTTTCTTATTAAAATAGATTTCATGTAGGACAGCAGTTTAAAAGATAAGCATCATGTGATATTTAAAAAACAACGCATAAATCTGAAAAAAAAAAAAACATTTTGATCTACTAAGGTCTTCTACTGGATCGGACTACACGGGCCAGCCTTCACTCCCCACGTGCATCCATGACCCTTGGTCGCACATCACTCTTTTGTCGGTTTAATAAATCTGATTTGAGTGACTTTGACAAGGGGCCAAATTGTGGTCAGAGCAACTCCAAAACTGCAGCTGTTGTGGGAGGTTATGTGAGATCTAAATACTATAAATACATATGACTGTGAACATCAGGACAGGACAAGAGACACAGTCTTGAGTGGAAAGAAATAGTCTGTAAACTACTGACTGTGATAGCACTGTGATTGTCAACAATTAGTCGTAGCAGTTATAAAGACCAGCTGTACTGTAGCTGTCGAAGGGTTGGACTAGTCCAGGTGAATGCTGAGAACTTTAGTGAGGATTCTGAGTGCCTCAGGAAACAGACTGTCCAGACTGGAGGCTTGTGGTGGTGGCACAGATGGCAGCTCCTGTACCATCTGGAAAGGGTTCTCTATTCTCACATATGTCAGCTTGTTAGGAATCTAGGATCTGACCGCAGGGTCAGCCATGGTACAGCACCCCTGGAGTTAACAGAGTTAAGGGATCTTAAGTGGCTTTGCTCAACCCAGAGGCTTTTACTATTGAGCCACCAGTGACAGTTCAACTAATGTTAGTAATAGAATGAATAAATGTAATGAAATGAAATACAATGGTAGTAACTAAAAAGTTATAAAAAGTCAAATTCTAATTTAAATTTCATTTGTCATGTACACAACCATACATGTATGGTTATGATATGCATGAAATGCTTATTAGGTTTCTAACCTACAATGGAAGGATAGGACAGAGTCTGAAGATTTTACACTAAATTGCACTAAAAAACGTAAAATGAAAAAATTTGCAATAAATGTATAAATCTACAAATTTACAGATTTACAAAGTTATAATAAAATGTCATTAAAATAGAAAAATACATCAATAAAAAGAAATTACACAGGGTGTGCAGAATGTGCAATATAAAAGGATATAAAGGGTTAGAGATATGACATGTAGGTATGAAAGCAGCAGTATGAGTGAAACATGAAGTATGGAATAAAATCACGTGTGTCAGCAGCAATCTGTGTTTTTAAAAGGGCAAAAAAGTGTGTTGTGTGTGCTGCCTTATTCATTGTATAACATAAGCACAAGTATACGTATAAACAAGCACTGTATTTTAGACAGTGTCTCTGCATGGACAGTGTTTTGTTCAGGCAGTAAGTACAGACGTGTTGTACAGTATGAGTGGGATGTAGGTGTGATGTTCTCTTTTGTCAACAAAGAAAATCATAAAAAGGCTTTATATGAAAGTCCTTCTATTCTGCTCATAACATTGCTGGCCACATCCAGGTGGACAAGTTGAGTAAGGAATTTAGGGGCAGTAGTGGCTCAGTGTGTTAAGGCTCTGAGTTACTGATCGGCGGTTCGAGCCCAATGTTTCCTCCGTTGGGCGCTTGAGCAAGGCCCTTAACCCTGTCTTTTCAAGAGGCACCGTATAATGGCTGACCCTGCACTCTGACCCCAGCCTACTAACATAAAAGCTGGGATATGCAAAGAATAAAGAATTACTCTGATATACTGTATAATGTATATGTGATGATTAAAGGCTGAACTTAATGAACGATTTAATTTTTCAGCCTTAAGGAATTCAAATTGGCAAATTCAGATTCAGCAGTGACCTTCAGCAGTGTATTCGGCTTGGTGTTATATTAACTCACTAATTCATTCGTGCTACTGTAGTCTCACCTTGATAAAATTCTGGGAAGCTTTCATACATTACACCTTTAAGTGAAACCTTTTTATAGAGTCACACCATCTGCTAACACATCACCCCCCCCCCACTTTCTTTTGAAACTATGCTAATTAAGTACATATATTAACACGTTACCACTGTTAAATTTAGTGTGTTACTTCAGAGGTCATTGTGTTGCCTTGTCTCGTTCTTGAGAAATAGACAGAAGGGGGTTCTTTGGTAGAAACTGATTTGTCAACAATGTATGAATTAACATGAGCCAGCTTTGGAGATTGTAACCATATTTGAACAGGGCTTTCTAGTAATGTAGTATGCTATCTAGCTGGCTTATGTTAGCTTACACAGGTGTCTAGTTACATAAGTATTGAACAATATCACACTAGGAACCTGTATGAACTTACATGAATTAGCTAGCTAACATATAGCAAGCTACCAAACCTCCAAGTTATTTAGCCAGGTAATGATGTTGGGGTTCAGTAGCTTGCTAGGTTTGTTAGCTAGCTACAGTACCTCATGCTAACAAACCTAGCAAGCTACTGAACCCCAACATCATTACCTGGCTAGGTTTGTTAGCTAGCTACAGTACCTCATGCTAACAAACCTAGCAAGCTACTGAACCCCAACATCATTACCTGGCTAGGTTTGTTAGCTAGCTACAGTACCTCATGCTAACTTATACAGGTAACATGAAGTACTGTATAAGCTAACATGAGGTACTGTAGCTAGCTCATCTTAGCTTATACAGGTATTTAATTACATAGATATGGAACTCTATTGAACTGATAATAGGTAACTAACTAACAAACCTAGCAAGCCACGAAACCCTCAACAGCATTTGGTTAATCAGTTAGCCAGCTAAAATTACTTTTTTAATATCTTGGTGAAAATAGAGATGAGTTTTACTTTGCAGTATAGCTTAGTTACTTTAAAAGTTAGCTTAAAAAAAGAATAGACAACAGAACATTTTCAGATTTGTTGTGTTGATGGTAGACGTGCAATTTGTAAAGTAATTACTCAAGTAATGTTTCTCCAGATGATGTGCAACATCCTTGTATTACAGTAATTTTCTTGATGACTGGTTTTACTTTTACTCAAATGAAAATCACAAAATGAAGTACAGAAGACGGAAGCAATTTCAGTGATGATCGCTCAGGCGCAAAGAGGTCGAGTGGGTGGAAAGGAGGTTCCTTCGCTTTCCGTGTGGGGGATTAAGTGGGTATTTGTCATGGAGCTTATTTTGGATTTGTACAGGGGGTTACCGGATATCACCTACTCCCTATATAGTTGCACTCAACTGAAACCAGACAGTCAACA
>JAOVVA010042761.1:0-14843 GCA_028565275.1 Leiocassis micropogon
TATGTAGCTAACGTAGGCTTCGAAGCATAACAGGCAATTGCAAACGTTAATTTGTCAAAAATCATAAAAACAGGCTAGTATTTGATGAACAGGTATAATTTGTCATAAATGCAACACCATCATCATGTATAATATATTATATGCACTGAGGCGTTCTGGCAGTGAACACTAACATTCACTTGCAGAATATGTTCCATTGAATTTCTAAGAATGGGAGAAGGAACTTTTCAGTGTAACTTATGTGGGTACTCTACCCATTTATTTCTTTAAAGATAAATAGATAAGTTTGTTTTCTTTTAGATTCCATACCAATTCACTTATGTTTCAACTAAACATGAAGGGATCACGAGGGGATAAAACATCATTTGACAGCGCTGTGCAAATTAATAACTGGTAAGTAATTGAACAGTGCCTTGTGGTCGTGTATTTTTTTTTTTATATTAACACAATGATTGTATTGATAAATTGCAGTCCATGCATCTAAATTATACTAAACATTTTTGTCCTTTGACAGACAGTGTAGTAAAGGCGCATGATGTTACAGAAGCCCTTTGCCCTCAGCTCCATTGCCAATCGGTTACGAAATGCAGGAGGAAAGAAAGGCTGGATGCAGTGTCATTTATTAAGTGTTAAGTAAATGTTTTTGTAATTTTGTTCCTTTTGCTGTTTGAGACAGTTGTCTAGCTTCTCTTAGATGTTTTGTTTGTTTAATTAGTCCTTTAGTATTCACATTTTTATGTTATTTCAGTATTATGCACTACACCCAGTTTTTATGTGCATTTTGTATTGTTTGTTTTGAAATATGAATAAATTGTTAGTTATTACAACTTTTATGTAATTTGTGTCTGCTTTACACAGGATGTTGTAGACATTTTGAACTTTGCAGAATTTACGTTGAACACAACACGTATTTTCCATGGGATAACATCCATGTCTTTTCCAGGTGGTAAAAAACACGTGGATTCCATGTGTCAAATCCACGTGGAATTCGACTTGCCTTTTACGCCTAAATTACCCTTTTCCACATGGTGAAAACACGTCTTTTCCACGTGGTTTCCACAAGTTTGTGCCCACTGGGTAGGTAGTCGCTGATTAACTAGGCCTCTTCTGAGACTATGGACTATATTACAAGAAATGAGAGCAGCACCTTCCCGAGTGGGACGGACACCGTCCCTCCCTAACAGGCCAGCTTTCCCCTTAAAGGTACTCTAATTGTCTATAAAGCCCACATTATTTTCAGAGGACCACCTGGACATCCAGCAGTTCAGTGACAATAGCCTGCTATGTCGCCACGTCCCATTGGGATGGGGCCAGAGCATACCACTTCATCGGACATTGCCCTGCTACATTGAACACCACTGTAAGGTTATTCTTGCTAACCTCTGACTAACAAAGATGTATATCATTAGTTACAGCATGTACCACTATCGTAGAGAACCTATGCTGTCCTAGAGCCCTAAGAGTACCTTCTATGTCCGGTTCTCTGGGTCCCTGGATACACCTAACCACTGCCACTGGCAGAGTCTCCTATTCCAAGGGCTCTTTCAGGTTTCTCAGAGGGTGCAGCACTGAGGAGAGCAAACCTATTGGACATGTGAAGCGCAGAGCAGGTGGGCTCTGGTGGGCTAACACTAGCCTTAGCTTTGGCTGAATGAGTATGCCGCCAGGTCGCTGCCCACCTGCCCTGCTGTGAGGGCTCTAATGCAGAAGTCGGGGGCTAGCTATCTCTGCCTTTGGCACCCAGACTTTCCACTACCGAAATAACGCTACTCTCACGCTCTCCAACCCTCTCTAAAGTCTGGATGCGCTCCTCTACACAGGATTTAAACAACAACTCAAGACATATCTGTTTCTTCTGTACTTGGGCTACCCAACCCACCAAAAAAATGTTTTTGGCTGGTACTTAGTAACCTAGTAATCCAGTGTAGAGATCTGGCCAATGACAGAAACTTAAGCACTTTTCTAAGTCTCTCTCGATAAGATCGTTTACCAAATGCTTAAATGTAAATGAACACAGAGCCCTGACCTCAACCCCATCGAGCACCTTTGTGATGAAATGTAACGGAGATTGTGAGCCAGGCCTTCTCGTCCAACATCAGTGCCTGACCTCATAAATGCACACACACAGAAACACTCAAATCTTGTGGATGGCCTTCCAAGCAGAGTGGAAGCTGTTAGAGCTGCAGAAGAGGGAATGACTTCATACTGAAGTACATGTATTGAGATAATGTCACTGCAGGTTTGGTCAAATCCTTTTGTCCATATACTCTGTCTATCTATCTATCTATCTATTTGTAAAGTGGGAAAAGGAAATTAATATTAGTATCCAATGACGCAAGGTATACTGCCACATTAGGGAATTTTATTGGAATAACATCATGACACGTACAGTATATGGGCACCTCATAACTTTTTTTTTTTTTTAAGAAACGGATTTAATCCTGAGAATACAGGTATAATAATTTGCTTTTTCCTGCATATCCTTCGTTCCACACTCCAGTCCAGTAGGTGGCGGTGAGGCACTTTTAAGCTGAAATGCAAACTGCTACCAAACTAACAAGAAGAAAGGCGCCAAGTCGCTGCTTCTCCAAATCCTCGGAAACCATTAGGGAAGAAAAAAAGCCGCTACTCGTTTGATCATCTTTAAAACACATTTCTGACAGAGTTTTGCAGTTACCGCTAGATGTGATGGAGTTAAAAATAAAAACACTATATTGTGTATTTTTGTGAGGATTTAAAAGCTCGCTGTCCTTTAAACACAGAGGTAAGTTGATCTGAATCAGTGAGGCCGAATCCCAAATGGAGCTGGACTTTACTGGTAAAGTGCACTACAGTTAGTATGATGTATGCCGTGTGCGCCCTATGTAGTACCCTATTTATCTCGTTAGGGGGCGTTTGGGATTCGGCCATAGCGGTGTGTTTTTTTGTGTTTAATGGGGTTTTCGGCAATTTTAACTTGTATGAAGTCATTCTACAGCCAGCTGACACTAATCATGAGGCAAAAGAATCTGTATAAAATCTGCTAATTAACTAAGGAGATAGCTATTTGTTTTTGGTAGCTTTTATTTTATTTAAATTATTTGATTTAATTAAAATAATCAGTTAATTAATAAACACATTTATTTCTTTATAATTTTATACTATAACTTATTACTGTTGTGGTTTTATAACCTTTCTCTATTTTTTTATTACTACTACTATTAGTACTATATTATTATTATTATTATTATTATTATTATTAATCTGTGTTTAGATCTGTTATAATGAGCTCAGAGAGAGACACACAGCACTTCTTCGCCCGGTCTCAGATTCCTCCTCTCTCACAGGTACGCTTAATGATGAGTTACAGTAATAATAAAAATAATAATAATAATAAGAAGAATTATTATTATTATTATTATTATTATGATGCTTGTATTTGACTGCCTCACTTCAATGCTAGTCTAATAATTATGTCCTAAATCAGTGTTATTGGTGTTTGATTTTTAGCTGTGTGAGGACACGGGAGCAGAGACATCAGATGGAGGAACGGCCGAGGTGTTAGAAGTCCGTGTGAAGAAAGAGAGGCTGGAGCTGGACATCTCCGACCATGAGGACGACCTCGACAACACACCTGAAGTTATTTCCATTAAAGTGGAAGATCCTGAGCACAGCGACTACCTCTGTAAGACCTCAGAGTAACACTCTGCACCCTACACACTATCTAATGCACTTAAAATTGTAGTAAAGCTTCACTAGGGGTGCAGCTTGTGTCTCAGATTCTTATTAGTCACCAAATTGTGAATGATTCAAATAATAATTGTTGTAAAATTGTTGTCTGCTTTTGCACATTCTTTTTATACCATACAATACCATAACTGGGAATTCCAGAAACCTGAGACTTTTTGTTTAGACATAGACATAGACTTAGACCCTCTTGTGTTTCCCTGCATTTCCACTTTTTTCTATATAACACACAGTGCCTGTAGAGGGGGATTACTGTGATTTATCGCAACCACAATGGCCTTGTAGAGTGTTTGGCTGATGGCAGCATTTATGGTTGGTGAAGGACAACTGTTTGCAGTCGCTGGAACACTTCGGACACTTTCCCAATCCTACAGTCATGTAAATGTTCTGACTGCGGTTGCCTTCCTTCAGGAGCATTGAAATCTCATTCTGGAAATTATAAACAGAGTGATGCGGTGGAGCTAAGGAGAGTGGCATGTGAGCGGGGCGATGTTGTGCGCCCCAGAGACTTTAAAAGCGAGACCAGAATGCTGATTTTTGATCTCCACGAACAGGCCAGCACGGAAAAGAACTGCTCGAGCTCCCGCAGCCTTCTGTTACTCCCACGCAGAGATCGCTTTCGTGTCCCTGCCACAGAAGAGGAAAATGTCGCTAGGTGGATCGCGTTAAGTCCCCCGATCCTAGCCAGGAAAGCCGTCCAGCCAATAGATGTCTGTCTGTGGCCGCGTCCAGAGAGAGCTGGGAGGGGCCGGACTTTGTCTATGCCAGTGGAAAGGGACGTCTTCAGGAGCGTGCAGGAACGCTACCTCTGCGTGCTTCAGTATGCCACTCCGCCTGCCGCCGTCTGTAACCAGTCACGTGCCCTCATGCCAGCTGGTCACACGTGCACACCCTTACTTCTTTCTTACCCTTTCTTTCCATCCTCCCTCCTTAAACTCTTTTCCTTACCTGTTTTTTCTAAATAAAAAAAATATTCTTTTTTTTTCCCCGCATAAAAAAACTCGTCTCGTGTCTGTGGTGCCACTTGTGCAAAAAGATCTTGTTACATGTGTATAAATCTTTTTGGCTGCCTCTGTATATCTGTGCCAGGATGAGTTATTTTTATATAGCAGCTGTCCCACCTATATATTTTTATTATTATAGATGTATAGTATTTTTATTTATTGATGAATTATATGAGGCATTTTTCCACTACTAAGTTAATATTGAGGGGTAGTGAGTAATAAATTGGATGGAAAACAACCCTTCTATGAGGCCAGTATATTCATTTTAAAGTCTTTAATTTGCACTTAAATTCAGTCAAAAACAGTGTTGCTTCATGGACTATTAACTGATCATAAAGTCATTAGCAGCAACCAAAAAAAGGAGTGTTTTTTTTATTCTTTTTTTTTGTGATCATAACATAAATAATAAAATTCATACTTGTGTGGTGTCCTGCAAGAAGATCTTTAGGATGGACACCACTATTCTCAACCAGATGCTCCATGAACATTTCTGTCAAGCTTGCTTGGGCTAATTTATACAGAATTCTGATGAATTTCTAATACTCAGATATCCAGGCCACTTGTTCATCATTCTTTCCCATTCTCTCTACTTCCAGATTGTGAGATTTGCAAATCCATCTTCTTCAACAAGTGTGAGGTTCATGGCCCGCCTCTCTTCATCCCTGACACTCCTGTTCCCATGGGTGTCTCTGACCGAGCCAGACAAACTCTTCCTCTTGGACTAGAGATTCAGAAGTCCAGTATTCCTAATGCAGGTCTGGGAGTGTTTAATAAGGGGGAGACTGTTCCAGTAGGTGCACATTTCGGACCCTACCAGGGAGAGCTGGTAAACGCGGAGGAAGCCATGAATAGCGGATACTCCTGGGTGGTGAGTTTGTTATAAATTTGTTATAAAGATTTTTAATACATAAAAAATTTTAAGTGGCAAAATGTCACCACTGGATGAAGATCAGTTTCCACTTATATAGAGAGACACTTTAAACACCCCATCAGATTCATGCTAATAACTTATTGGTACTTGGACAATTTACACTAACCTCTCTTTCTATGATTTATGTACTCCGATCATCCAAAACATTATGATCACCTGCGTAATATCAAGTAGTCCCCCTTTACCACCAAAACAGCCCTGACCCATTGAGGCCTGGACTCCACTAGGTTTCTAAAGGTGTTTGCGTGGTATCTGGCACAGAGCTGTCAGCAGCAAATGTCCTGTAAATTGCCGAGGTGAGGCTCCATGGATAGGACTTGTGTTTCCACCACGTCAAACGGATCAGGAAAATTTAGAGTCGTCGTCCATATAGCAAACACATTGTCGTGTTCCTCAAACAGTTCCTGAAAAATGTGTGCAGTGTGTTAGGGCGCGTTATCCTGTAGAAAGAAGATGCTGCCATCAAGTACCAGTGTGTGACTCGGTCTGTAACAGTAGATGAGATGTGTCGCATCTACCTGAATACCAGGACCCGTGGTTTCCCAGCAGACCATCACACTGCCACCACCGCCTCGTCTTCTTCCCATAGTGCATCCTGGTGCCGTCTCTTCCCCAGGTAAGCAATGCACATGCACGACCACCCACATGATGTACAAGAAACCGTGATTGATCAGACCAGGCCACCTTCTTCTATTGCTTCATGGTCCAGTTCTGATGCTCATGTGTAGGAGCTTGTGGTGAAGGACATGGGTCAGCATGGGCACCCTGACCAGTCTGCAGCTACGTAGACCCATACTCATATGATTGGTCATATTAGGTCTCATGGAGGGGATTCACATCCGCTCCATGCAGACTCTCTGCTGGTGTCCCACAGGGTCCTCTTCTGTTTTCCCTTTATACCTGGTCTCTTAGTGAGGTCATTCCCTGCACGGGTTTTCATAAATTTTTTATGCAGATGGCACACAACGTATTCGCTCCTTTCCTCCCTCAGACACTCAGGTTTCCACCTGGATCCCAGCATGTCTGGCAGACATCTCATCCTGGGTGGCAGCTCATCACCTGAAGCTCAATCTCAGTAAAACCGAGCTGCTGTTCATCCCTGGTGATTCATTCCCCCGGTCAAGAACTTGTGATCTCCCTGGACAACAATCGGATTTCTCCTTCAGTCACTGCCTGCAATCTTGGGGTAACTCTTGACAATTAACTGTCATTTTCCCCAAACACTGGTAACCTTACTTGCTCTTGGGTGAATACTCTTGGATGTTGTAAAGAAGAAAACGACATTTCATTCTACACAGGCCACTCAGGTGCTTGTTAGTCCCTTGTTATTTCAAGACTGGACTACTTCAACTCACTCCTGGCAAGTCTGCCTCAGTCCACCATTCGTCCTCTGCAGCTGATCCAGAATGCAGCTGCAAGTCTTGTTTCCAACCTTCCCAATTTCTCCCACACGAGAGCTTCCTGTAGCTGCCCGCATCAAATTCAAAACGCAGATTCTTGCCTGCAAAGCTAAAAACAGATGACGCACAACTTATTCGCTCCTTTCCTCCCTCAGACAGTCAGGTTTCCACCTGGATCCTAGCAGCACCCTCTTACCTCTCAGCTGTAATCCCACCACGTTCCCTCAAATCCTCCAGCACTGTTCGGCTGGTCCCACCATCTCTCAGGGATCAAGGAAGACGTGCATATAGACTCTTTCTGTTCTGACACCTAGGTGGTGCAATGAACCTCTTCTAGATGTCTTTACCGGTGTTTGACTGACAGTACATAGTTAGAAACATAGTAACCCAGTATAAGGAAAACTTCAAAGCACTTTTGTATGTTGCTCTGGATAAAAGCGTTCTGCCAGATGCGTAAATTTATTCAACAAACTGTCTGCCCTGACTCTTTTCTATCAAAACTAGCATTCAGGTTTCAGCAATTTGAACTACAGTAGCTTTTCTGTTGGATCGGAGTACACGAGTCAGCCTTTGGTCTCCAAGTGCATCATTGACTCTGTCACCAGTTCACAGGTTTTCTTTCCTTCCTTGAAGCACTGTTTGTAGGTCCTGACTCCTGCAGAGCGGGAATATCCACCAAGAGCTGCAGTTTTGGAATTGCTCTGACCCAGTCTTCTAGACACCACAATTTGGCCCTTGTCAAAGTTGCTCTAATCTTTACGCTTGGCCATTTTCTTTCTGCTTCCCTTACATCAACTTCACATACAAAAGATTCACTTGTCGCCTAATATATCCCATCCACGTGCAGGCACCATTGTAATGAGAAGATCGATGTTATTCTCTTCATGAAAGAAATTATGACCCATTGTTAATGTTAATTGTGGTGGCTCAGAGGGCTAAGGCACTGAGTTACTGATCGGAAGATCTGCATTTCGATCCCTGGCTCCACCAGGTTGCAATTGTTGGGCCCTTAAGCAAGGCGCTTAACCCTATGTGCTCCACGGGCGCTGTATCATGGCTGACAATGGCTTTGACCCCAGTTACGCTGGGATATGCGAAGAAAGAATTTCACTGTGCTGTAATGTATATGTGACAAATAAAGGCTTAACTAACTAACTTAACTAATGTAATACCTACTGCACATTTTGTACATATGACCTTCATACCTTGTATATAATAAGGTATAATAGACCTATACCTTATTATTTATTTACAAATATGCCACTTACATACTGTTGGTTAAATACTTACTAGGTTTATTCATTGGCCTTGTATGTGTACATTGTACAAAGAGAATAAACTTGGACCTAATGAAGTTCCCTTGCTAAGTTCAGGCTGGAGCCTAGCTGCTGTTGGCCAAGAACCTTTAATCATCAGAATATAACTCTACAGGAATTAGCCGTCAGTCTTGCTCCTTAAGTCATTTCAGCTTTTATTGTCACTTTATTATAAAACGAAACATTCCTCCAGGACCAAGGTGCTACATGCAGCATAAATTAACAACATAAATTAACAGAAACTAGCTAACTTATGGACCTAATTAGCCGGCTAGCTGGGACCAAGACAGATTGACATTTTAAGTTAACAGGGAACTGTCTATGTTTTTTTTAACAAAAGAGACAACAAAGTGCACGTGCAAATTTGCAAACAAGAGCGACAAAGTGACAACATGACATTACAATACTCTGTGGTAATGAGTCGAGGTAGTGGGGGGAGAAACGGTAAAGGTTCCTTAAGTATCAGCAAGGATAAAAATAGTTAGTGCAAATTAGCAATTTATGAATATTGTGCAAAAAAGAATTTACAGGTTGGTGTGTACAATAGTTTGATAGTGGAGATCAGTGTGTTGATTTATCAGTCCAGTCTCAATGTTTTGAGGTAGTCAAGTTAATCTGAGTGATAATGTGTGTGTCTGTGTGTGTTTTATCAGTCCAGTCCTTTTTTGTTTTCCTGTCTCTTTTTAAGTGATTTATTTGAGAAAAGTAAAGATTGCAGTCTTTTTTTACAGATCTACCAGAGCAGGGAGTGTGAGGAATACGTAGATGCTACAAGTGAAATGATAGCAAATTGGATGAGGTGAGGAACAATCCACTTTTTTTTTTTTCTAGCTACAAATTTTACCTTCCTGATGTCACTGATGTCTCCCACATGCTTTCTTTCAGTCTGTAAGTCTTTTCTGCCAAATTCTTGTAGGTATGTGAATTGCGCTCGTCATGATGAAGAACAGAATCTTGTGGCACTTCAGTATCGAGGTGGAATTCTGTATCGGTGCTGTCGACCCATTAACCCAGGACAGGAGCTCTTAGTGTGGTATGAAGAGGAGTACGCCAAAGAACTCAGTCCTGCTTTTGACTACCTGTGGAACAAAAAGTGCTCCACGAATGGTAAAGTCTGTTGATATTTACTGCATATTACTCAGAATTCGAATCAGACTGGTTGGCCAAACAGTAACACAAACACAAGTAATTTGGTTCTGGCTGTTGGTGACTCTCAAGAGATACTGACGTTTATAAAATACACAATATACAAACGTTATATACATTAAATAAGGACAAAATACACATGGAACACTTTCCTCACACCTCCTAATGCTGGCAGCACTTGTCATTCACACTTGTTGAAATGATGTGGCGACGTGTCTCAGAAGAAGCATGTTGTGTGTAAGTCTTCGTCTTGTTGAAAGCTGTCGCCTCATTTTCAGCTTGGTTTTATTTCTACTCAAAGAAAACTGTCTAGTTAAAGTTTAGTGAAAACATGGTATTGGTGCTAAAAAGTGTCTTTTCAGATAAGATCATATAACGCCATTTTTCATAATACTTATCTCTCAATCCATGCTTCATTTTTTTTGGTGAGTTTATGTTTAAATTTTTGTGAGATAAGAAACACCATTTGTTAAAAACAATCTCATGCCCTTTTATGTAGTGCCTGTAACTTTTTTCAATTTAAATCTTTCAAATTTCTTTTTTTAATTCACTTTGAAAAGACCTGAGAAAGTATATTATTCTAAAATGCAAAAAATGGTTAAGATATTGCAACATGAATTTGGCATAGTTACGGACAATACAGATTTTTTGCTTTTTAAGCTTTTTACCAAAAAACATCTCTCATGCAACGCACTGAGGTAGCCCTGGAATTTTAATGGTATTTGTGGTAACAATAATTATTGGTCAGATTACAAAAAGCAATTTACATTACAAAACATCTGTGATTTGGAACATTTAAACAAAACCACGGTTAGTAATTTTGGGGGAAAAATCCTTGTGCACGGAATGCTTTCTTAAGCAACAATTTTACGGGTCATATGCTACTAGAAGCTTTTAGTATTAATACTCATATAGAAATGATTAAATTATTGTTTTTGAAGTGAGAGTGTATAACGGCTGAAAAATGGCTATTTTTGGGGGCACATATAAAATCATTTCTCCAAAATGGCTGAAGTTTCAAACTTTTTTCAAAAAGAAGCAAGACTGGTCACTTTGATTTTGCATAAACTTCAGAAGTAGCTTCTTTGGCACACATTTTTTGTATTACATGCATAACATAAAAAAGCTAAAATCAGCCCCAATACTGTGTTTTGACCATTTTCTTCGCATGAAAAGGTTCTCTATAAGCTTCTATAATGTCCTTTATCCAGCTTTGGAAAAAAATGCAAAGGTGAGTTAATAGTTCATGTTTTATTATGAACATGCAATTAATTTTTTTATTAAAGAAAAGCAAAATGTTTGTGGTTGCTGTCAATTATAAATAAGAAAATTTGAATTTGTTCTAGATGTAAAAGCTTAACTTGGGACGGGGGCTGCAAATTAGTCTTGTGCTATATGCCTCATGCATGTGGCATCGGTTGCCTGTGCGGAACAATGCTTAGTGTGCGGTCCGTAATAACAAAAAACAAATAATAATTAAAAAAAACCCTAACCCTAGGTCGATCTCTAATTTGAGTTCAGCTTCACAGACACAACCAACCACGCTTTTTATTTTTGTTCATGTTCTTGCGTTTCATGTTGTGGTCTTAAAAGTTTTGCTTTTCATTTCTCCAGAAATAAACACCATTCTAGATCAAGTCTTTTCCTGCTCGGCATGTGATCTTTCCTACGCGTCTCAGATTTACCTTGAAAAACACAACTGGAGATGTCACTACGAAGAGTCTATGAGACTGCAGGAGTCAGGAAAGCGTCAGATTCCCTCTAAAGGCTGCAGTAGTCAGCCCATGTCCTCTGATACTCTCAGTTCTGACATTCATCACTGCTCAGACTGTGGAAAGACTTTCAGTGATCAGAATGACCTCAAATCACATCAGTGCGTTCACAAAGTGGAGAAGCCGTATCAGTGTTCCGAGTGCGGGAAGAGATTTACTCAGCGCGGGAACCTCCAGCGCCACCAGCGACTTCACACAGGGGAGAAGCCGTATCAGTGCTCACAGTGCGGGAAATGTTTCACCTGCCAGAGCCATCTCCAGCAACACCAGCGCATTCACACCGGAGAGAAACCGTATCACTGCTCGCAGTGTGGGAAGAGGTTTGCTCACCCGGGGACATTCCAGAAACACCAGCGCATTCACACCGGCGAGAAGCCGTACTGCTGTTCACAGTGCGGAAAGAGGTTTACTCAGCAAGGTACTTTCCAAAAACACCAGCACCTCCACACGGGGGAGAAGCCGTATCACTGCTCACACTGCGGGAAGAGTTTTACACAGCAGGGAACTTTGCAGCAACACCAGCGCCTCCATACAGGAGAGAAGCCTTATCACTGCTCCGAGTGCGGAAGGAACTTCAATCGGCAGAGCTCTCTCCAACAACACCAGCGCATTCACACAGGAGAGAAGCCGTACCACTGCTCACACTGTGGGAAGATGTTTACCCAGCAGGGTACGCTCCAAAAACACCAGCGCCTTCACACGGGGCAGAAACCGTTTCACTGTTCACAATGTTTAAGGAGTTTTAATGAGCGCGGTGCTTTCCAAACACACCAGTGCCTTCACAGAGGAGAGAAGCCGCATCACTGCTCGCAATGCGGAAAGACGTTTGTTTATTCAGTTACATTTAACACCCACAAGTGCACTAACTTTAACATGATTTAAAGTCGTCAGATTTATTGTTTTAATGTTTTTGGCAAAAAAAAATAAAAAATCTGTACCCTGTACTCTGTATCAGTGGAACCTTGGATTACGAGCATAATTCGTTCCCGGAAGTGGGCTCACGTAAATGAACGTAAATCAAAGCAAATTTTCCCATAAAAAAGTAATTGGAAAGTCAAATTATTCATTCCACACCCTAAAAAAATACATACATAAAAATAATTACTATGAAATATAAAGTAAAAAAAAAAAAAATTAACCTGCACTTTACCTATAAAAAAAGGCAAGTGTGTGTGTGTGTGTGTGTGTGTGTGTGTGTGTGAAGGGGCACGGTGTCTAATTATGCTCACGCACATAACAGAGAGAGAGAAAATGGGTCTTTAAACTCTATAATGAGACTTTCTTTTGCTTTACACATGTGCACATGTGTGTTATAATAAACAGTACACACGCGCTTACAAACACAAAATAAAATATGTTTTACACACACGTGGTCACAGTGTTATAGTAAACAGTACACGTGTGCACAGATATTGATTATACCAGTAAGAGATGCACACTAAGACTCAGGGGAGACGATTACCCACAATTCCGCAGCGCAAGAGAGAGAAAAAAACGTTCGCTCAGTTGTGATTACGTGACGCTCGGCGTCAAAACAAGAAGCGCATGAGTAATACATGATACTCAGTACTCGTAAACGGAGACTTGTTCTTTTTCCAAGTCAAAATTTATTAAAAATGTTTGCTCGTCTTGCGGAACACTCGCAAACCGTGTTACTCGCAATCTGAGGTTTCACTGTACTTGTATTTTTTTATTTTATTTAACTTGACATTTTGCAAAAGGCAAATTATGTAATCATAGTTATGATTATTAATCATATAGTTATCTACTCTTATGCACTAGTATATGCAATCATATTTATAAACAGTAGATCATATACAGTACCAGTCGGAAGTTTGGACACACCTTCTAATTCATTGTTTTTTGTTCGTGTTTTTTTTTTTGGTCTACATTCTGGAACAATACTGGAGATTTCAAACTCCTATGGCATTCAATAATTCATTATTTAATTAGCAACAACAGACCCGAAGGACTGCCTTTCTGTAACAGTTCCTGCAAGAACAGTATTGTGTCGAGTGCGTTTGTAAAACCCATCAAGCTCCATGATGATGAAACTGTCTCTCATGAAGACCTTCCCAGGAAAGCAAGACTAAAACGTACCTCTGCTGCAGAGAAGTTCATTTAGAGTCACCAGCCTCAGAAATCACCAATCAACAAACAGCACCTCAGATTAGAGCCGTTATGAAGCTTTACAGAGCAGAAGTAGCAGATATACATCTCAATTAAAACAGTTTAAAGGAAATTATTGTGTATTTTGGACGTCTTCAGTATTGCTTTAGTGTAGAAAAAATAATCAGGAAAACATGGAGTTGGAAGGGGTGTCCAAACTTTTAACTGGTAGTGCATATCATAAAAATCTGTTCTGTTAACCCTAAGTAGTTGTGATCACACATTATCATTACACTGTCCTGCATTAACTCCAACACTGTTACTAGTGAAATACTGCATGCGTTAGACTGGTTTATTTCAAAAACAGCATTAAAAAGAGTACGTTCGAGTTTGTAAATGAATAAAGCAGGATGTCTGACAAATTTTTTTTTTGCAGTAACCACAATTGTATAATTGAAATCATTTTTTGAGAGGAGTGCCCGTCCATCTGTGGTGAACATCTCAATGTGTCACCCTCAATGGAAACGTGCTCTACACCTGTTAATTGATTTTCTTTTGTTTTACTAAGTGTTAGCATGGGAGTTTTGACTAACTTATTTTAAAGCTAAGCTTAAAATGTGACCTTTACATGTAGAGAATGACATGATCGTTTGGTAGAGGCAAAGAAGGATCCTGACACCTTTGGTCACCAGAATTTTGGGTCATAAATATCTAAGGCTATAGGGAGCCTAAAAGGCAGAACTGTTGGTTTTACATCTGCAAGTTTTCCTTAAAGAGATACTGTATCTGTCTTTTGGGTTGGTAATGGAAATGAGACAATGTTCAGACTAGTCTAATTCTAAGGAGCCCCATGTGCAGGAAGTGTTCTGACTCTTGTCTATCAAAGCCACATGCTTCCCACATGCATCAGTGAGGGCCTGGGCACCAATAAAGCTGTCTCAGGTTCATAGATTGTCCTTCCTTGGACCCTTTTTGGTGACACCACAAGAGCTGCCATTTTGAACAAGTAACCCAATCATATAGCCGTCACAATTTGACCTTCGTCAAACTTGCTTAAAACATACAATTCTTTTTGCTTTCAAACACATTGACTTTGACAAGTGCAATTGTAATTAGATAATCTTATATGAACTTCACCTGTTAGGGGTTTTAATGTGGCTGCTCACAATATAGTCTCTCTTATTTTTCAATAACATAACTTTCGCACTTAATTTAGTCATAACTGATTCCCACCAATTACCTGTCTCCCTTATTGCATGACAGCTACAGTTGTGTTCAAAATAATAGCAGTCCAACAACAGTAACCAGATCAATAATTGTTTTTGGGGAAATTATATTTCTTCATGGTAAATATTTTTCTCATAGGTGTAGTGGAGTAATAGAAAACCAACAGACCCAACAGTCATGATTGGATGCACCTGATTCTGTGTAATTTAATC
>JAOVVA010042940.1:0-14827 GCA_028565275.1 Leiocassis micropogon
ACGTGTAAACAGACGGTCAAAAAAATCTGATATAGGCAACAAATCAGAATTGGGCATCGAGACCTGCAGTGTAAACGGGGCTTTAGAGAGGTTAAAGATCCATTTTCTCTCTCTCTCAGGCTGCACTGTGTGCGCGCATCATTAGACACTGTGCCCCTCTCCTCCTCCTCTCGTCTTTACACACACACACACACACACACACACAAAAGAATCGCGATAGAGCTTTGTTGCAGTTAGTGTGTGTGTGTGTGTGTGTGTGTGCAGGCAGAGAGAGAGAAAAAATGGATCACTTTACACTTGCTTTAACTTTACACGCGTGCACACACATGTTATAATAAACGGTACTCGCACACACACACACACACACACACACACACACACACAAAATAAATGATGTTTTACACACACACACACGTGGTCACAGTGTTATAGTTAACAGTACACACGTGCATGGATGTTGATTATACCAGTATAATTCATTCGCGCACTAAGACCCTTATATGTTCAGCAGGGGAGACGATTACCCACAATTCCACAGCGCGAGAGAGCGAAAAAACATTGGCTCAGTTGTGATCACGTGACACTTGCTGTCAAAACAAGAAGCGCATGGGTCATACATGATCGATACTCGATACTCGTAAACCAAGACTTGTTCGTTATCCAAGTCAAAATTTATTAAAAATCTTTGCTCGTCTTGCGGAACACTCGCGAACCGCGTTACTCGCAATCCGAGGTTCCACTGTACTAACAAAACGTATCACTACAACTCTTATTACTGATATTACTAGTACCGCTACAACTACAACTGCTACTGTTATCAGCATTAATCTATTACTATTCCTGGTCTTATCACTACTTCTGCTCTACTATTACTATGAATAATACTACTGATATTTTCCACTGTTACTAACACTGCTTCACTAATTAAAAGACTGTTGTTATTATTACTAGTATTATTACTAATATTATCACTTCTACTATTAATACTCCCAATATTGTTACTACGAATATCACTACTACTGTTATTATTAACACAACTACTATTTCTACTACTATTACTTAATCAAATACTACTTTTCTATACTACTGTTGTATACTATAGCAACTGTTAATAATATTAATACAGCCAAGTTAATTTAAAAAAAAGCTGATTTCAAATATATTGGCACCCTTATGATACATTTTTTTTCATCCATACACATCATTACCTCTCTCTCTTTTTCTCTCTCTCTCTCTCTCTCTCTCTCTCTCTCTCTTCACACACACACACACACACACACACACATGCGCGATTGAGAATAATTTAATAATAGCACTGAGCTCCTTCCTGTAAAGCCTCCTCCTTGCAGAACATTATTCACATTTCATTCATACCTTGACCCCGTGGATCTTCCACACGCCTTATAGACACGTACATGTTGAAACTTTTTTTTTTTCTTCTGAAACTGTGAGCTTCTGGATTTTTTTTCCTGTTGTGAGACAGGGCCATCACACACGCAAATTCCTAAGACTTTATCAGGAAACTTTTCTTTTTTTTTTTTTTTTTTTATCACAGATGATTTCTTTACTTGAAGGGTGCCAATAATTATGAGTTAAGGATATTTATGACAAAACCCGTTTTACCTGTGTGTTTGTAACACTGGATATCTGCCTACTGACCAAACACAGCCCTAGCACATACACACACACACACACACACACACACACACACACTTAGATACCGGGATATCCGTTTTCATCTTTTTTTTTTTAAATGCACAGACTGTGACCTTTTCATCTTGATCTATAGTGTGCTATATATTGTGTGTGTGTGTGTGTCTGTGTGTGTGTGTGTGTGTGTGTATGAGTGAGTGAATAAGGCTTTCTCTGGAGATGAAGCAATCATGTTTGTGTGTACCATGCTACCATAACAACTGCACAACCTCCAACCTCACCATCACACACACACACACACACACACACACACACACACACACACACACATGGACCCAAAAAAAACATACAAACCACACACATATGAAATTATTGTTGTGTTGTGGATCAGCCTGTTACCATGGCAACCGGGACATAAGTGGTTAGGGTTAGTTTAAAAGCACATGATCCCGAGAGAGAGACACAGAGAGAGAGAGAGAGAGAGAGATAAGAGATAGACAGTTTTGTACTGTAACATTTTTGAGATAAGCAACAGAAGTAAGAACACATTACACATTCCTCGCTGTCATTTAGTCAGTCATGCATGATCGCACTGTCAGACACACACACACACACACACACACACACACACACACACGTCGTCTCCACCTTTTTCCTCTATCCAGAATTTGTCTCACCATTTTAATTCTTCTTAAACTTAGAATAAAATCTTTATTTTTATTTTTTTTATTACCAAATACAGCATGAGCTGACGAGTAACTCAGCATTGCCATGTGTCCTTGTTAAACATTTAGTTCCAGGTTAATTATTATAATACACTCCCTTCTTGTTTTCCAAGAAGGCCTTTAATCACTAAATGTCGAACCGTTGTCCAGATCCGAACCGAGCGCCAGTTCTATCCGGATCCGGATGCTTTTTTGATCAATAGGAATCCCTATAAATAAAAGAAAGGTTTAGTCTGTACATTGGTCTGAACTCGCTCTTTCAATGATATCTTTACCTTCTGTTCCATACAGGACATTGGACGCCCCAAAGCCAGTCTCAGAAAACATTCTGTCTGTCCAGTCAGATTTTGTCACCGCATCACACAAAACTGTCTGGACAGAATTTAATGAAACTAGAAGTGAAGTTTCACCTCGAGGTAGGCGAGGTACACGTCACTCAACAGAGCCAATCGACGCGGAAGACACAGAAACGACAGGAATTCACCTACAAGCCGACATAATCCTCAAGAAACAGAAACGAAAGCGCGACACAGCACGGCTTACTCCAAAAGGAACAAAATGGACAGTGGCCTACGAAAACCGAACCTTTAATGATGAACGGACAGATCTGTTTTTTTGGTTCTTCATGCGGGAAGTTTAAAACCAGTTTGTCTTATATGTTCTGAAACCATGGCACTAATAGAACGTAGTGATGTGAAGTGACAACACCGGACGTCTGAACAAACGTGACGGCGTGTAAAATACCAGCCCGGTATGACGGAGGACTAGAGATTCACTGAAGATTGATTAAAGCTTGTTGTTTGTATTCCATACAAATACGCACGACCATCAAAGTTCAAACCTTCCACGTTTTACCGTAGTTACTGAAAACTGACAAATATTAATGAAATGCTACAGACATTTTAAATAGCTTATTTTTTTTATAGACTTAAAGAGATCTGAATCCTAACACAAGCATGAAATTCAGACGTCGGCTCAAAGAATATTTTATTGACCGGACCTTCCGCCGGTCTAGATGTTGGCGCGTGGCTAAGGGGATTTGTATTCATTCAGCTTCAAGCGCATTAGCCGGCCCAGGCACTGATGCAGGACGAGGACGCGGTGAAGTGATTAACATTAATGTCGGAATCCTGCCAAAGTCATTACACACATCTCAAACATTTTCCCCCTTAGTTGGCTGAGTGACAGACGTCTGACATAAGCGGAGGTAGTTAGAGCTCGGGCAGACGGCCGCCTCAGGCGCCCATCACCGAGCGTTTACGTCTACAGAAATGTCAGGGTGTGCAAAGTGTAGTGACATCTCGCGAAAACGGTCCCTGTCGTGTTAACAAGAGGATGGGCGGACCAATCAGGAAGAAGAAAAAGATTATTAAGACTGGGAGGAATGAGCGATTGGGAGGGACAAAGTGGTGAAAATAACGATCAGTGGATTAAAGGATTTTTAGCACAACTTGATTTCGGCTAGTCGGCATCTTGAGCAGACCGAAATATTTGGGATAACAGTGAAAGCAAAAGGTGTTAGCATTTATTTTTTGTTTTTCTGTGCATGAAAATGTTCAGGATTAAAGGTCCCATATTTTACTATTTCTTTAGCACAGGCCTAAGAGCCCTCCCGAAGTGTGTGTGTGTGTGTGAGTGTGTGTGTGTGTGTTAATACTCCAGCTAAAATGTTCCATACCTCAACTACCTTTAATTCACTCCTCTAACGAACACGCCATTTCAGTGTCTATGTAAAAGAACTACTGCTAAGCCACACCCCTCCAGAGAACAGCAACACTGAGCAACAAACCAGGGGTGGGGGGTGGGGGAGTCTTCCTATATGAGGTCACAATAGGGGGGGAAATCGAATCGGCTTGTGCGGGGGAAAAAGAGGACAAAAAGCAGGATTTTTATTTCTGGTCTAAAAGTGGCTAAAAAAGTGAATTTTGCGTAATTGCTGTATTTTAAAATCTGATAACCAGGTCTCCCAAAATAAAAGAGGGCTTTCAGATTTGCTTGAACAGTTTATTGAAATTAAAGCGCTATGATCTTGATTAGTGCTGAATAGTTTATTTATTTATTTATTTTTAATGAAACATTTTATAGGTCTATCAGAACAACAGCAATGGTACTTTTAAATCTGAACATTTTTACCTTTAAAACAGCAACCATTACACAATTCAATGATTTAACTTTAATATCAAAATTCCAAGTTTTCAGTTGTTCTTTTAAAGCGCTATAACAACACATGACAATCGCTTAAAACAAGTCTATAACGACTTTTACCTATTTTTATTATTTCTACTGAAGCATCACTTGTATGATTCACACCTTCCGATGTTATGAAACTTGGGTTCGCATTGAGGTCCAGAGGTGTGAACAAGTGTGTGAAGAGGAATGTGAAAGTAGATGCTCAGTGTCACGCAGTGGCTTTGTACACACCAGGTGGCTTATCAGATCACAGCTTCGGGTCACGTCTCTCAGAGGAAAAACATTAGCAATAATAACAATAACAACAACTGAAACGTGTGTGTGTGTGTGTGTGTGTGTGTGTGAAGCTACACGTCAGTTGCCCGGGTGCACAGGAAGAAAAAAAAAAACATTTCTTACAGAATTTTTTTTTTAATGATTAAAATTTATTGACATTTTTCATAATTGATCAGTTGAAATACAGGAAATTGACAGATCATTAACTCTAATCTCTAATCATCTCATCAATAACATCAATATACAATGCACCTCAAAAACGTTTCATATCCTGATTTTTTTTTCTCATGTACTATAACTTAAAATAAAATATGGAAAAACTAGAAGAACAAAATATTAAAATTACTTTTTTTAAAGTATAGACAATATGGCTGTACAAATATGGAAAATATGGAAACTATTGTGGAAATTGACAAAGAATTTATGAATAGAAAACTCTAGATTCATTACATTACAAATTTCATTACAATTAGTACATTTCATTACAAAATTCTACATTCATTACATGTTATATTTCAAGCTTTTCTTGTTTTCATTTTCGATGAGTATGGCTTACAGCACAGGAAAAATAAAATAAAAATCCAGTAATTAAAAATATTAGAATATTTCCTCCAAGATCAATCAAAAAATAATTTACAGTTACGGAATTTTTTTTAAATGATGTTAATTTAAGAACTTAGTACTTGTTCGGGACTCCTTTAGCACGAGTTACTGCATTAACGCTGCATGGAGGCGATCAGCCTGTGGCACCACCGAGGCGTTATTAAAGAGTTTCCTTGATAGCTGCCTTCACCTCAAGTCAAGTCAAGTCTTTTATTGTCACTTCAACCATATGCGGTTCAGTACACAGTGAAACGAAACAACGTTCCTCCAGGACTATATGTAATATAATTTAACAACATAAATTAACAGAGCTAACGAGCTAACTAAGACACCTAATTAGCTGACTAGCTGAGACGAGACAGATTGACAAGACAACAAAGTTTACAACATAAATTCACAAAAACTAACTAGCTAACTTAGAGACCTAATTATCTGGCTAGCTGGGACAAGCTCGTCTGTATTGTCAGGACGGGTGTCCCTCATCTTTGCCTTGACAATAGCCTGTGGATTCTGTATGGGGTTCAGGTCAGGCGAGTTGACTGACCAGTGATATCATACTGTAGTGGTTAGACTAAACCACTACTCGGAATCGATAAAACACAGTGGGCCAACACCAGAACCCCAAATCATCACCGACTGTGGAAACCTCACACTGGACCTGGATTCTGTTCCTCTCCACCCGTCACAAACTGAAAGAAATGGGAGCAAATGTTTTACTGCAAGAACCTGCAAAGTGCCCAAAGATCCGATTTAAAAACTGGCTGTTTTTGTAAACATGTCCTCGGCAGCGACCTCATTTCCCCTCTCGTCTGTTCCAACCACTCAGTACACCAATCACCGGCCTGATCATCTGTTTATTATCTGCACCTGTTTCTCACTGGTTCATGCCTTAAGTTAGATGTTTCTTTTTTAAGCTTGAATGATTCATAGGACACCGTGTGACTTAACAAACAGAAAACATTCCTCTGAAACTGCTCAGGCACAGGGACTGGAGTGAAAAAATAGCGAGAGACAAAATACAAGACAGCCTGGAGCTGTGGAAGCAAAATATGAAGAAATAAGGGGGGGCCAAGACTTCTGAACAGTACTGAGTTTTCCAGTTTATTGTGATCTTATAACAGAAATTCCCAGATACATTTGACTATATTTGAGATGGAGGTAGTTTACACTAATATATATATATATATAATTATTAATAATAGAAGTCTTAACAAGTGAAGAGGCTTTGAATAAAGGAAGACTTCTCTGTTCTCTATTATTATTATTATTATTATTATTTTTATTATTATTTATCAAAGCCTCGTCTACTGATGAAAAGTTTTTGTCAGATTGGCCGCTAATTCGATTTATGTTTTAGAAATTAATGATTAAAAGAAGCTATTCAAATTATTCTGGCAGAGGATCACGACTGAGACTGGAAAAGTAACGTAATAATTATCTTATATTTGCGTTAATGCAAAGTTACAACAAAGAAATATTATAGATACTTTATTAGTAATGTTTTTTTTTTTTTTGCTGTGTGTCTTTCCTAAGAACATTACAGCTGTATGTGTGTGTGTGTGTGTGTGTGTGTGTGTGTGTGTGATGCTTCTTTAAATATACCCAGATCTAATTATGCCTTTTAAATAGGACAGAATTTATCTCCAGGCACAAACATTCCTCTCTCTCTCACACACACACACACACACACACACACACACACCCTTTTGTACCACTTGACTTCTTCATCTGAATCAAGCAGATTGTCCTCAATTTCTGGAGTTCTGGTCGTCCTGTAGATGTTATATCTCTTAAGTCTCGATTTGCTTCTGTTTTTTTTTTTCCCCTCATTGTCCTCGTCCATGTCCACCCTACACACTCCACACACACTATTCAGGATATTGTTATTTTCGGCTATGTGTCCCCTCTAAGGTATAGGAGCGCTCCTTGAGGTCCAATTATGCATGAAATGAGTGTGTATGCTTTTTTAATGATGCAGATCAGACATTTAGAGGCGTGTGTGTATATATTTTTGTGTGTGTGTTTTTCCGAGAGTGTGGAACAGATGCAGCCTGTGACTAATCTGTGACTCTGAAGCACCTCTGTGATTACAAGAACATCCTGAATGCCCGACTCAGGCATTTTAGCCTCAGTCCCCCCCGCCTCCCCCTTCTTTCTGTCTCTCTGTCTCTCTCTCTCTCTGTGTGAGTGGACATCCTAAGAAAACTCAGATCTTCTCTCCATCATTCACCTCTGAGGCAGCGGCAACCTCCGTTACTGTAGCGCAGAGAGAGAGAGAGGGCAAGACGTGGTGTTACAGAGACAGCAGGTAGTGGAACGTGTGTGTGTGTGTGTGTGTGTGTGTCTGATAGCAGTGGGATCAGGTGGAAACCAGGAATTATCTAAACCTCCCATTATAACCCGTAAAAGACTGCTTTTGCAGCTGTTTGGAAAATTATTTCACTCTCTGTCTCACTCTGTCTCACTCTCTGCATTTTTCTCTCTCTTTCTGTCGATCCTTCTGTCCCTTTGATTCTCTCACTCAGCATGTCTGTTTGCCTGTCTTTGTGTGTCTCTCTCTCTCTCGTTGTCTCTTTCTCTGTTTGTCTCTTCCTCCTAATGTCTTTCTGACTTCATCTAAATCTGCTTGACTGTCTCTCTGCCTCTTCCTCTGTTTGTCCTTCGCTCTCGGCATGTCTCGCGCACTGTCGGCCTGTCTCTCTGTCCCCCCCCTTGTCTCACTTCCTCTGTTTTTCTGCAAGTCTCTCTCCATCAGTTCCTCTGTCTCTTTCTTGTTTGTTTGTTCCTTCAAATATTTCTTTCTTTTTATGTCTTTATGTCCACCGTTTGTCTTTCTCACTCTGCATGTCTGTACCTGTCTGCCTCTTCGTCTGTCTCACTCTTTGTCTCTCTCACTCTCTGTTTGGATTTTTTCCCCTCTCTCTTTCTCTGCAGTGTCTCTCTCCATCTGTTTGTCTGTCTCTTTGTCTTATTTTCTTTTTGCTTTAGTCTCTCTTTGTCCCTGTTCGTCTCTTCTTCCTAATATTTCACACTCTCTCTCTCTGTTTTTATGTCTTACTCTGCTTGCCTGTCTCTCTGTCTCCTCCTCTGTTTGTACTTCTCAACTCTGCATGTCTCACTCTGTCTGCCTGTCTCTGTCTCTTTCTCTGTCTCTCTCACTGTCTGTTTAGCTCTCAGTCTTTTCCCCCCTCTCTGTTTCTCTGTACGTCTCTCTCTTCATCTGTTTGTCTGTTCCTTTGCCTCTCTGTCTTTTTCTTGTCTGTCTCTTCCTCTCTGTCTTCATGTCTTACTCTGCGAGTCTGTCTCTCCTTTGTTTCTCACTCTCTCTCACTCTGTCACGTTGTCTCTTCTCTCTCTTTGCATTGCTGTCTCTATCTTTAACACTAACTCTCTGCATTCCTCTGTCTCTCTCTTTCTGTCTCTCCGTCTCTCTCTAACCCTGAGTAAATGGAAGGTTATCTCAGCCCTCGGTCAGATAGCAGGATGTCACGGCACTCAGGAAGCTGGCAGAGTCTCCTGTAAGGAAGAGCAGCAGTAACACAGACGCCTCTGTCTCAGCTGATAACTGCACACTCTCATATCACGTCATATCATCTGTCTGTGTTTATTAGCACAACCTGCCGCATACAGTAGCACAGAGGTCACGGAGAGGTCATGGAGACAATTCAGCACACCCCTCCCCCCCCCAGGACCAGCACGGTTCACACTCTGTCTGCGCCACTGGGGTTCATTTATCACTTCTCTAATGACTGGTAGGGTTTTACAGAGACACACAGGCCCTAGAACTGTAGCAAGCCGAGTCTCACACACACACAGACACGTCTGGTATTAGCCCCGCCCCTTTGTGCACACACATATCACCGTGCTCATGAAATGCTAGCGGACGACAACATCAAATTTGTGACAGAGCTCTCTGAGAAAATAAGGATGGCAGAACAGGAAGGGGATCATAAGCAGTTTGTGAAGTTCGGATCTTAAGTCAGGAAACGAATCGCGGAGACCCGACCCATTTTTTAAAAAAAATTTTTATACTTATTATTATCAAGGAGCTTGGCTAGTCAGGATAACTAAGCTTACATCATATTACTGTTGAGTTGTCAAGGTTACCGCTAAAACATATCAGTTAATGCGGTTTTAATCAGTCAAATTCTTTGCAGCAATTAATCAATGAAGGATTCATCGCTAGCGCTAATCTCTACGAGCTATCAATGTGTATGCTAGGGCTGTTCAACAGAGGGCGCCATATTACTCGTTGTACTTTCACATTTACAGCAATTGGCTAAATCCCTTAGCAAGAGGGATATATTGGACATAGTGTTGAACTAAACCTGTCTGAGCCATCTCTACCATACGGTTGCGGGTTGCTATGCTAAAAAAATCTTCAAATAGTTTTCATGTTTAATAGCTTCGTACAGCTGGGTTGTCGAGGTTACTGCTAAACCATACCGGTTAATAAGTTTTTAATCAGTTAAATTCTTAGCAGCAGTTAATAAATTAACGATTCATCATTAACGCTAATCTCTAGTAGCTAGCACGGTGTGTATGCTAGGGCCGTCCAGAAGAGGACGCTATTTTAGTTGGAAGTAGGGACAGATTTATTAAGCACATGTCCCACATTCCAGAAAAGTTCATTAGTGAGAGTTTTATGAAAACATAAATAACGACATCAGACATAACTTATGGACGACATTTGGGAAACAGCAAGTGTTAAGTAACCATGGCAACAGTGGGATAAGGAGCGTGAGAAACCTGACAGACGTGCTTTACATCAGCTTTGCGAGTTATTTTTGCTCTCAGAATGTTCCGTTGTCATGACTTTGATTTAAAAAACCTGATTGTGGGCGTGGCCCGGTCCAGGCGAGACAGCGCTTGTGATTTGATCCTTGAACCAGGTTTAAGACAGGAAGGGTTTTTTTTCCCCTGATAACAGTCAGCACTCCTCGGGAGATAGAGATGTTTTCAGCTCGCTAACTGCCGGAGGATCAGGAGTGTGTCAGGTGGATGCAGGACCGAGAGGAGAGACAAGAGAGGACAGGACGAGGAGGAGAGGGACGGGAGGGACAGAAGTCCTGGCTCGGGCTCTGATCACATCTGGCAGGAAGGTCACGCCATAATTTAGTCTGTCACGAAGAGCAGGACAGTGAGTGAGTGTGTGTGTGTGTGTGTGTGTGTACATTTGTGTGCGTGCATGGCCAAAGTTATGAATTGCACGACACGAGTGTTTGTCTGTATGTTGTGGAAAATTAATGAATCAGAGCAATCATGCAATAAATAGCAAAGTATACACACACACACACGCATACATACACAAACACACACACATGCAAACACACGCACACTAAATACACATAAATAAATACAGACCGTCACTAATGTAAACACAGACTAGCACGCAAGTGTACTACTAGGATCACCAACACAAACACACACACACACACACACACAATCACACGCAAAGGTCTTCCCTGCTCATCTCTCCAGTCTGATTGGCTGGCTTTCCTCACTCACACACTGGTCTAAGGCCACGCCCCCTTCACTGAGACTGACTGACACTAATGCCATGCCTCCTTTCCTGAGACTGACAAATACTAAGGCCACACCTCCTTTTTTCGGACTGACTGACACTAAGGCCACGCCTCATTCCCTGAGGATGACAGATGCTAAGGCCACGCCTTCTTTACTGACTGACACCAAGGCCACGCCTCCTTCACTGAGACTAGCAGACACTAATGCCACGCCTCCTTCCCTAAGACTGACAAATACTAAGGCCACGCCTTCTTCATTGAGACTGGCTGAAACTAAGGCCACACCTCCTTCTTTGGAACTGACTGACACTAAGGCCACGCCTCCTTCCCTGAAGATGACAAATACTAAGGCCACACCTTCTTTACTGACTTATTCCAAGGCCACACCTCCTTCATTGAGACTGACTGATACTAAGGCCACGCCTCCTTCACCGAGACTGAGACACTAAGGCCACTCCTCCTTCTCTAACTCACAATCATTAAGGCCACGCCTCCTTCACTCATTCTGACAGACACTAAGGCCACGCCTCCTTCACCGAGAATGAGACACTAAGGCCACTCCTCCTTCTCTAACTGACAATCATTAAGGCCACGCCTCCTTCACTCATTCTGACAGACACTAAGGCCACGCCTCCTTCACCGAGACTGAGACACTAAGGCCACGCCTCCTTCATCGAGAATAACAAACACTAATCTAATTTAGACCAGTGGACAAATGTTGAAGGACGGAGTGCAGTCTGCTTGTTGTCAGATGTAAACACAGGAGACATGTGCACCAGAGTGTGTGTGTGTGTGTGTGTGTGTGTGTGTGTGTGTGTGTTATAAATGCCTGGTTTAGATAAAGCACAGTGTTTTTGTCTCTCAGAAACAAATGGAAAGAGGAAGAGGGAAGACGCTCACTTCTGCAGCAGCAGTGTGACGTGCCGTACGGTGTGTGTGTGTGTGTGTGTGTGTGTGTGTGTCATCAGGTTACACAAGTGTATCTATATGAAGCAGAGACATTGCAGGGATGCACACAGCATGGAGGAGAGACTGATTAACGATGCAGGCTGTGATCTTTATACAGAGGCCAAAGAGGTGTCAGACACTGTCAATCTCTCTCCCTCACTCTCTCTCTCACACACACACACACACACACACACACACACACACCTGACAGGCACAGAGGGCATGGAGAACACTAAAAAGCCAGGGATGACAGAAAAGGACAGATGAAAGAGAATGGGTAAAATAGACACCACTGATGAGAGGCTGAGAAATTTAACACTGACTGAGCACTACACACACACACACACTTTCTTTGGTATTCCTGTGTAATTCCAGCACCGGCTGATCAGAACTAAGAGTGTACTCCTCTGACACACACACACCTGGCACCAGAGTGTGTGTATGTGAGCGCAGATATAAAACTAGAGTAACTCTGTGCATGGTGTAACCCACAGTG
Organism: Leiocassis micropogon; assembly: GCA_028565275.1. NCBI lineage: Eukaryota > Metazoa > Chordata > Actinopteri > Siluriformes > Bagridae > Leiocassis > Leiocassis micropogon. The sequence continues at coordinate 12,417 of JAOVVA010042940.1, forward strand.
GGTTAAGATAAAACAAGCGTCTCAATACAAACGCTCACAAGGCTGTGTTTGTTTTTGTGTGCTTTGTTCTGGTTTCTCTTTTCACTACCACCAGTCTTTATGCGAGTCTAGTTTTACTTCTCCAACAGGGAAATTTAAACAGATTGAATTTTCCATGTGGGTCTCTGACTGTGTGTGTGTGTGTGTGTGTGTGTGTGTGTGTGTGTGTGTGTGTGTGTGTGTGTTTAAAGCTGACAGGGAAAATAAGAACAGATGCGTTAACCGAATGTCCACAACAAAAAAAAAAAAAACAAGGAAAGACTTTCTGTCTTTGCGGATGGACATGCAGGACCCTCCCTGGTGTATGTAATGAGTCTGAAAGCATGTAGGTGGTGTGTAGCTATAGGAAACTAATCACTGCGGTGTTACTGTTTCCAGCACAAAGTAGATCAGTGTATAATAACAGCACAGTTTAATTCCAATGAAGTCATAGATCAATAGAGGTGAAGAAAAAAAAATCGATTCGTTGTTGTATCATGATACTTTTGTGTGGCAATTTATGTACATTGTCTCAGAACATGAAAAATAATATCCAGGTATCAAGGTATTTATACAAGGTGGTGTCCAAAGGTTTCGTGATTCTCATGCCACAGATCCAGTCGCTTTTGCTGTATGTCCTTACTTTTGACGGTCTGGCCCCTGGGGACGAATTCTCGATGCACAATGCCACGAATGTCGAAAAAGACAACTCGGCTTTTTCTGTCGTGGAGATGACAGGCTCTTTCACCGTGAAGACCGTTGCTTCAGGGTCGTACCCGTACACCCAAGTATCGTCACCGGTAATGATCCTCGACATGAAGGACGGGTCATCCACGGCACACGGATGGAGTTCTTGGCAGACTTCCTTCTGCTCCTGGGGTCAGCAGCCTGGGGACGAACTTGGCAGTAACACAGCCCCGATCTCTCGTCTTCTTCCAGTGAAGTTCTCCCACTCTTGAAGCTCTTGAAGCGCGCGTGCCACTCAAAACACCTCGAGTCAAAACTCACTGCACCATCGCCGTAAATTAGCAGAACCACGTCAAACGTCTTTGTGTCAGATTTGCCCAGGTTCTCGCAGAATTTCACATTCGCTCTTTGTTCTAACTTGCTGTCCATGATGAAACAGTAGACGTGGTAATGCACATGGTCAGAGAAGCACCAGTGGCACAGCTCCTGATGTACACAGGACAAGGTCTTTTGGGACACTGACTTATGAAGGTCGGCGCTCCATGTGACTGACTGTGTGTGCAGGCTTGTGTTACAAAACTAGTCTCCAAACTTTCTGATACCACCTCGTAAAATTGTGTCCCTGATGAGTCCCATCCTTATAGATGAATTTCTTATTCACCATTTGGTGTTTATTTTATAACATTATGTTACACTGTTTATCTGTTTATAGTCACATGTAAAGTAAAGGAATGTTTGTAAAAACAAGTTAGTTACGTTCTAACAGCCAGCCCTAACCAGTCACTCCGACCCCTAGGTGATTCTGGACTTTCACATTTTGGACGAAGGGCTTTGGATGAAGCCCTTATCAAGAGCGTCTAACATTTATCTCATTCATATATCTGAGAAGGTAAAGCATCACATTAGGGGTGGACTGTGAGTGCTGGAGTGGAACCGTAATCCGGTGTCTCAGCCAGGGTCTTTAAGGTTCTGCTCAACCTTTTGGTAGATTTTCAGGCATTATATCTTATTGGAAAATGTGTTGGACTGAACCAGAGCCATCCCTACCATACGGTTGAGGTATGCTATGCTAAAAAAAGTCTTAAAATTGTTTGCGTGTTTAATAGCTTTGTAGCATACTATGATATGACAAGAAAGGGATTTAACATTCAAAGTCAGTGTTTATTTGGTATTTCCAGTTTGTGAAGTATTGATATGTTTACCATGATGTGACATCTCAACTGTTTGGAAGAGAGAGATCCTTACTGGGGTCCAAGGAAACGAAGAAAATGCAAATAAAAATATTTTCCATAGTTTTTTTCTTAGTGAGGATGTTGAAGGGTTAAGCAGGGAGCTCCCCTCTGCCCCAAGAGTCTTGAAATTCCCGATATTAACCGCCATTCCTCGAAACCCCGCCCCTTTCCTCATCTCACATTAGACCCACTTCCTCTGGATTTCTTTCGTGCACTGATAACACATCTTCTCCTTCTGTAGCAGTTAAGGGAATAAGTCTTGCGGTGGTTAAAGTGAAGTGAAGCACTCAATTCTAATTGGTCAGTACGGAGTCCCTGAAGGGACATGAGCAAAAAAAACAAAATACAATTATCGGATTTGCCAAAGAAAGTACACAAAAAAGTTTTCAAATGTGTGTATATATATACAGTCATGTGAAAAAATTAGGACACCCTTTGAAAGCATGTGGTTTTTTGTAACATTTTTAATAAATG
>JAOVVA010043049.1:0-14821 GCA_028565275.1 Leiocassis micropogon
AGTTAAATGTGTTTGATGATCAGAAACATTTTGTGTGACAAACATGCAAAAGAATAAGAAATCAGGAAGGGGGCAAACAGTTTTTCACACCACTGTATGAAGTCTGACACAGGAAGTTCTGGTTAAAAAATTTTTTTTATCTAACAACACACACACACACACACACACACAGACACACACACACACACACACAGAAAAGCTCTTCCTTTATATAAGAAAGAGAAAACCTCTTCCTCTATCTATATGAGTTCAGTCCAGGGCCAAAAAAAAACCCCAACTGTCTCACACTTTGCACCTTAAAATATTTCCACTTTCTGTGAAAACTATCTCTCTCTCTCATACACACACACATGTGTGTGAATGCATGTGCGTTAATCACACATAAAAGAATGCACATTTCCTTAACACTCTGGTTTCTCACTTATCCTCATTTCAGCACTCTTTGTGTCATGTATGAAATGCAAATAAAGCAGCAGAAATATACTTTTTTGTTATATTGTTGAGTTTTTTTTGTATCTTTATTGTTTATTATATTGTAATGGTAAAACTACAGTTAACCAAACTGAACCGTAACATTCTGTGAACAAATATCTTAACTTCTTTGAAATTCTATAAAACTATTCTATATGAAAGAGTACACATATTATAATGACTGCAACATTTGGAGCAGATGTTCACATTGCAGTACGTGCTTTATATTAACACTACCATGCTGAAGTCATGAGCCACCCCTCATTTCTTCATATTAAGTTTTATTTAATTATGTGGATCAAATTAAAGAAATGAGAACAAACGTTTTACTGTGAAAATAAACATTAAGAAAAATGATTGTTTATGTAAAAACATCTGCAGCAACCTCATTTCCCCTCTCGTCTGTTCCAACCACTCAGCATGCAGCATCACAGTATACTAATCACCGGCCTGATCATCTGTCATCATCTGCACCTGGTTCTCACTGTGTGGTTTAACACACAAAAAATATCCCTCTGAAACTAGTCAGGAGTGCACTAAAAGAGACAAGAAAGTCCTTCATGAAGCCTGGAGAACTGTTTCTCAAGACTATATTAAAAATACAAGAACACCTGGCTGTTTGGAAGTAAAATAAGGAGAAATGAGGACCTTTGCACAGTACTATAATACAGTACACATCTGACAAACCAAGCCTAAACCCAGACAATTTATCTGGACTCATAAGACCAAATAACCTTTTTCCATTGCTCCAAAGGCCAATCTTTACGCTCCCTCGCAAACTGAAGTCGTTTTTTTTTTCTGATTAGTCTCACTAAGAAGTGGTTGACCACACTGCTGTCTAGTTCCACTCATACGAGCTACTGTCACATTGTTGTTTTCCAACATGGTTGTTTAAGGAATGAGAAGCTGCTCACAGCATCAGTTAGGATTAAAAGATCTGACAGTTAAAACAGATCAGTCTCTGCAGTAATTATCTAATTAAAGTCACAAAAGTTCAAAAGGTAACTTCTTAATCTAATAACCTTTAACTACAGTTAATTAAGTATGGTTAAGCCTTTAAAGTCTGTAAAATAACTTTTTATAAAAAAAAAAAAAATTGGAATGTTACAGAATTGAGTCTTATTTACTGAAACAGAAAGTGTCTCCTTTCTGTTATATTTAGTGTTTGTTCCAATGTGTCTTCCTCTTTATATGGTTTCTCCCAACTAGGGTCGCCACAGCCGGTCACCGGGTTCACATGTTTAATTTGCCAAAGGATTTTCTTCCTCAAGCAAGACTTCAATTCATTCGGGCTTGGACCATAACTGAGAGCACGCTAACTTGTGTAAAACCCTTAGCTGCCAGGGTTGGTCCATCAAACCCAGGCCACAACAATGATTGTTGAGTGGAATCTATGCCTTTGCATTTAGGTAAATAGATCATATACATAAGATCATTGCATAGATTTGGATTAGATTCTGCATCTGCTATGAATTATGGAACACTTTTTCTTAAGAAAGAGAAACACAGGGCCTGAGTTGCCACAAATAGCTATGAGAAAGAATATTTAAAATGTGTGTGTGTGTGTGTGTGTGTGTGTGTGTGTGTGTGTGTGTGTGTGTGTTTTTGTAAGTGTGTGTGTTTGTGTCCATGTACCACTGGGAAATAAATTCGTGCAGTCATTCTGTTTCCATTCATAGTAACAGGCAACCAGGAAATAGCAGATTAGCTCAGTTACTCGCTAATACATGAGCAGACGACAAAAACTGGATCATTATTGTAATAGTGAGACATCAGAACTGAACACGCTAACTCAACCACTTCCCTTCCTAAAGACACCATTGCAAAACACTTAACTTCCACAATAATCAAGCTGTCTAGTTACATACCTTCAAGTCTCCCCATTAAAATATAAAATATAACAATAATGTAAATAATAATAATAAAACATTTTTATATAGTCATTTATAGAAAGTATAATATGGTTCCATATGGTTGAACATTGGCTGATTGGATGCAAGAATGTGCAGTGGTGCGGATGTTCATTGGTGTTCTTGTTTAATGTAACCTCAGAAATCAAAAATTTTATTTCATGTTATACCACAGTGCTACTGAATTTTCACATTTGGTTGGCTAGATTATTTAACAGCACATCAATCCTTTATCTGGCGTAAAACCATATTTGTATTTTTTTGTATTACTGCATCCTTTGCTATACCGGTTATCCTGTTTAATCTGTTTTTTTTTTTACATATTATTTTATTATTTACACTTATTGAAATACAGTGGTACCTCAGCATACGAACACTCCGCCTAAAGAATTTTTGGCCTTGAAAAGTGAAATTTTGCAGAAAGAAATTTGGCTCGGCATACAGAGCATTTTCAGCATACGAGCCGTTCTAAACTTCTTCGCGTCAGTGGAAAGCCAACCGAAGCCAACAATGTTAGGAAGGATGGTTGCAGGAGGAAAAGGGAGCCACTTTCAATTTCATTTTTAAAGCAGCCGCTGCCAAGAGGAATCATAAGTTAAAGTTAAGTGAGGTTTAATGTCTTACTATTATGTCTTTTCTAAATGTTTTTATATGCAAAATTATAATTATAGTGTTGGAAATTGGTAATAGTTTTGGGTTGCTGGAACAGATTATCTGCAGTTACATTATTTAATATGGGAAAATGTGTTTCGTAATATGAAATTTTGCCATAAGAACCAACCTTCGTAACAGATTAAATGCGCATGCCAAGGGACCTCTGTACTTGAAAATTCAAAAATTCAAGATTTCCAGTCATTTCCTTTTTTTTACTTTTGTGAATTTTTCAAAATGTTTAATTCGAGTCATTTTTATGTGGAAAATCAAGGTCAGTGAAGTTGTAGATAATAATAGAGTCCAGGATAATCATTCATCCCAAAAAGTGTAAAATATAAAAAACAAAGGCACATTAACTGTATTTAAACATTAAAAACACACAAAAATGCAAATATATAAAAAAAAACATACCAAATGTAGTTCTTTGTCCAAACATGGTATATATATATATATATATATATATAAATTTTTTTTTTTTTTAACCAACAATTCTAAAATGAACTAAATCGCAAATGTCAAAAGATGCCATTTATGGAAATGCTATATAAAGTGTTAGTGTAGTTGTCTATATTAATGCATATTTGTTTAAGACATATAATGTCTATATTTTTATACCTTATTTATTCTTAGGGATTTTACAACAATCACTGCCCATAATCAAAGCATAATAATCAACAGACTTATGAAACAAATATATCACATCACTAAGATGTGTTGCTGTTAAGATGAACACATTTATGTAAGGAGTCTCCAGTATGAGGGAGACATAAAGTTTTCTGCCATGGACATTCCAATTTTCCTAGTGCAGTAACAAAATTCATTCATTCATTCATGCATCTTCTATACTGCTTTATCCTACTGCGTCGCTGGGGCCTGGAGCCTATCTCAGGGAATCATGAGTATGCAGTTGGGTAGACCTTGGACAGGATGCAAATCCATCGCACAGCCCACTCATTCACACACTACAGGCAATTTGGGAACACCAATTAACCTAATCTGGATGTCTTTGGACTGTGGGAGGAAACCGGAGTACCTGGAGGAAACCCCCCAAAAACAGGGAGAACATGCAAATTCCATGCACACAGACCCAAGGTGGAAATCAAACCTTCAATCATGGAGGTGTAAGTAAGAGTATGGTGTAAGAGGTGAAAATCGTGCTAAGAAGAGTGCACCAGCCTAAAGGTTACTACTGTAAGATAGGGGAAAGGGGCGGAGCATGTTAATTAGCTTATCTGCCATTTCTACTGAAAAAATAAAGTTTTTCTGGAATTTTTAGGAACTGTCTAGCTCAACCTGACTAACTAGTGTTGCAAACAACTTATTAAGCTAGTTCTGTAAAACACACAGCAAGAACTTGGGACGAGGCCGTGACTGAACAACTGAAACACTAAAAAACATTTGCCTCAAGCTTACACTATTATAGGATTTATCCCAAATTGCATACTTCTATGCTCTATTATATGCCATTTTAATATGCCAATTACTGTAGGTTTTAAACTTTATACTTGGTCAGATGGTTTGGTACAGAACTTTGTGATCTGAGACGCAGCCTGTACACACACTTCTCTGTTCTGCTCAATCAAAGTTGGATTGTGTCATATCCTGAGTCATATCCTTGACTGATATGAGCCTGTCTGTGTGTGTCTGTGTGTGTGTGTGTGTGTGTGTAAAACCACAGGTTTTTTTTTTAATGCCTAAGGATTTCTTGAGATATCAGATTGCTTGTACCATCATGTTCATGCAGCTCCAGGGCTAAACGTGCACCCACGTGCACACACGCACACACACACATACACACCTGGTGCAAATAGTATAAACGTAGACGTTATCAGTGTTGGTACAAAAAATAAAGTGAGTTTAGTGTGTAAGTTGTCATTAAATCTTCAATGCAGTACACAAGGACAAGGTAAAGGAAATCTTTACATACTGTATCGTAACATATCTTGTAAGCCATATTACACACACTCGCACATACAAAGTATTTTTGTGAATGTACATCAGATCATCATATTTAAGCATGATATTAATATTACGGACAAAAATGCCTAAGTGGGGCAGATAAACTCTTTCCCATTGTAAAGACAGCATAAGGACAGCAGACTTCTAAATGTCCTTATTTTGAACATAGCTGAAACAATACCATAATTCAGTCCACCACAAGTGTGAGCAACATGGAATAGTGTGAGAAATATGGAATATGGAACAGTTATTATTTTATTTTAATAAGTACAAATTTGTCCTATTGTAATATCTGATAAAGCAATTGCTACGGCTATGACATCACTTCCTGTGTACCACAAAGAGCTGTTATCTTGTGATTGGAGAGCTTACTGATGACTGTGGTCGTTATGACTGTTTCAGATGAATGATTAATAAAACACATGCCATGCAATTCAGCTTAATCATTCACACAGACACACCTTAGAGCAACAGAGAAAAAGGGAGAGAGGAAAAGAGAGAGAGAGAAAGAGAGAGAGAGAGATCTCCAGATCTCACCACACTTGTTTCTATTAAAAACATTACTAATCGCTACCCGCATCAGCGCGCTGACCACCAGTACTCCGACTGCAGCAATACTTTTGCGAGAATTCGCACACACACTGCTAATTTTTAATGTTAAAAAAGAGAAGTGGGTGAACTGACTTAAGTGCTTAGACCTCGAAATTCTTAACACATCTTGTTTCCTTCCACTGCTGCAAAATTATCATTATTGAAAAGTTTTAATCAAGAGAGAAGAATAACTGATTTTCCAAAATATTAGATGTACCATGAAAGATCCAAACAAAGGCCATCATCAACAAGTGGAGAACATGGGGCTGCATAGTGAAGTTACCAAGGACAGGAAATCTCTTGAAAAGGGGCAACTTAAAAATGATCAGAGAGACTGCCAAGAGACCGACAACAATAATAATATTTACCCATTACTGCTCATTCCATGCATGTGACGAGATCAATCACACATTCAATATCCATGCATACTTTATATTGTATGTTTAGCCAAAACATATATTCCTAGAAATATTCTCAAACCATTTGGTAACATGTCTTATGGACTACTGAGTCCAAGGTACAACTTTTGGGGAAGGCTCTAAAAGATATGTGGGGTGAAAAAACAAGATAGTTTATCAACCGAAAAACACTATACACCATATCCACAGTGACGCATGGTGAAGCATTAGAGATGTGGGAAAAATTGACCCAGTGATGTGTCATGGTTGTTTTGTATGGCAATTCACATATCATCATACTGAATACAAAACAGATTTTTTTAAATGATTTTTTCATTTACATATGTTTGCATTTGCATAAAAAAATATTGAGTTGGGATATTTCTTAATAAAAATCATGATACTTATAGAATCACAATACAGACTGAATTACCACCTAGGTATCATAATAATATTGTATTACATGGTGATTCCTATTTGTGGGGAGCATCATATTATGAGACAGCTTTTCTTCAATTGAGACTGGGGCTCTAGTCAATACAGAGGAAATCATAGATAGCGCAATATCAGGATTATTTGCCAGAATATCTTCACAAAGCACAAATCCAAATGAAAGAATGGCTTTAAAAGAAGATCACCATAGGCAGATTATTTAGAAGCTAGATAGTAGACTATTACAAAAAAGACTGAGTGATGTAATACATGCTTTATTTGTTAAACAAACTTATGCAACCAGGTTATAATTTTTTTCTTATTTCACCGTTTCAAAATGTGTTGTTATATAAAATTGCAAATAATAGCAATAAAAATATTAAAAATGAAAAAAAAATAATAATAATAATAATGATGTGATTGAGACTAAAAGCTAGTTTGTTGATTTCCCAGAAAAAACAGATATTTGAACTTTTGTTTTCACCTCACACCACGAAAGTAAATGTCTAGTTAGAGAACTTTACCAGAATGCAATGCATTTTCCCTTTATTAAATTAAAAAATTTAATTTTAAGTTTTCTGAAAGTGTGGAAGCTGTGGAGAGCCATTGTATACTTTTTTAGTCAACTTTAGTAACTTCTTTATCATGGTCAGGGTCATGCTAAATTAACACACTGGACACGCTAGGCAATGCATTAAGCAGAAAAACACCCTGGATGTGACACCAGTCCATCACAAGGCACCCTGCATACAGATTTACACATCCACACTTTCAGGGACAATTTAGAGAATCCAAGCCACCCACTGGCATGTTTTTGATGCTGATGGGAAGGCTACTCACTGTGTCACCTTCATTTAGATCAATTAATTTAATTTCACCTGTAGAGAATCTCCATCATGCCAAAGCAATCCGGTAGTCTAGGTGGCAGAATTGCCCATACTTTCTGAGTGGGTGGGGTGATATTCTCTCTCTCTGCCTCTCTCTCTGATCTGTCAATCAAGGAGACGCTAGCCAATCAGAAACAATGGTGAGATCATGTGTGGAAAACAGAGCAGATACAGCGCTTTATGTGTGTTATTGCTGACCTCTATTTCATTCATCCTGAAATATCAACCAGGCACAATTTTCACATTATCTAAAAATCTCACAGTAGTGTAATAACTGTCACAGTACAGCGTGCGAGAGCTCTCCATTAAAAATGCACACTGTCCTCACTGATGGCTCTGTGTAACTTAAAAGCAACATTGTATTTAAACAAAGCAAATGAAAGGAATCATAGCTCTTCATTATGATGCCAATGTTATATTTCAACGGCAAGCATGACCATGAAAGACATTTTAACTGCACCTTCAATCGAGAAAGGCTAATACAGGGGCATTGTCAGGATTCATTTACATTATTAAGCATACACACTTATGCAGAGTGACTTAGGGAGCATCCTCGTGCTAGGGGACTAAGAGTTGTTGTTGTTGAGGGAATCGCCACAGCAGACCATTCAATCAGCACAACAACTTGACAGAGGTTTTACGCCAGATGTCCTTCCTAATGTTACCCTCTCATTTTATCCAGGCTTGGGACCAGCACTGGATTAAGTGGTTGGGGTTTGGGCAGTTAATGGGATTTGAACCCTGGGCTCTTATTTTTGGCATATGTCATGTCTCTGACATGTCCAGCATCCATATCTGATCAGACGTAATCCTGACGAACTCGGAGTAAGGTACATGAAGCTAACACTGTCAAGAAGTTTTTTTTTTTTTTTTAATCCACAGGTGTGCTAGTGCACGCGTGCGTGCGTGCGTGAGTGAGTGCGCGCGCGCGTGTGGGCGTACTTACAGGTAACGCTGGAGCCCCTTGGTTTGCCGGTGCATCGCCACTGACAGTCCGAACAGGCTTCCGGGTGTGCGTCCTTCCTTTACCACCGCAAAGCGCGAGTCCAGGTTAAAGCCCGCACCAACATCACAACACATAAACACAAACAGCACAGTGCGGACAGTCTGAAGTTGTGACGTCATTGTGCTGACCAGCTTTAACAAATAAAATAAAAAACACAAGTGCCTTCTTCTCCTAGTCGTGCTGCTAACACGCGCGAGCCGGTTAATACCCAAGTGCAAGTGCAAGTACAGAGGAGGAGGAGGAAGAGGAGAAAGCGCGTGCACATAGACATACACTTAGACACTCTCTCTTACACACACACACACACACACACACACAGAGCCCCTCCCACGTGTGTTTGCTAGAGGTGGAGCTCAAAAGGACTTCTCACCAAGACTCAAAAAGAATACTAACGCGCACTCACTGTGTGGGGGGAGTCGGGGGCTGCAGGTGTTCCAGCCCCTGCCCTTTTGCCCCCTTGATACACCTTTAGAAGTTTCCCGACTTGTACAGTATCGCAATACTGGAACACGTGCTAGGGGAAAGTCACTTGCGCCTCCAGGCTACAAAAAAAAAAAGAAAAAAATCAAGATCAAAGGCGCACCCGTGCAAGACGTGTATGCGTGCGCGCGTGTGCACGTAAGGTATCAGTCTATGGTTTTAGACATTAAGTAAACTAAAACGAGTAATATATAATCAATATAGAGAAAGTTGTAGGTTAATATAAAAATAAACGAATTCAAACAATGATATGTTACACATTTTTTATGTTTAAAGAAACAATGCAGATCAAAATCAATACTACTGAAATGTTGCATGAAATGAGACAGGACAATTATTTCCACATTGACATTTATGAATGACAAGCTAAAGCACAGGTCGTTGACGGGAAAAGTAAATCGTTTCTAGAAATAGTTAAAAGGTTAAAGTTAAAATAAGCTTATCGTGTTTAATGTAGTCATTATTATTATTATTTCAGGTTGAAGCCCACATACATGTTTGCCTGTCTTTCTGTTTGGCAGAACTCACTGTCTAGCTTATTAATACAAAGAAATAAACTTCTGAAAGGTTGAGTATCTTACACCTTGTTTATTAAGTTGTACTTCCAGCCAGGTTTAATGCTGTGACATAATCTTGCACATAACTGCTCATAACTTCACTTTAAAATCAGGCTGGACCTACATACATACAGACAGACAGAAAATTTTCTGGAGACTGGTTTCGGGTCCTCCAATGGGTAAATCTGAAACATAAATATATATCATTGAAAAAGTGAGTTCTGACACATGTCTACCTTTCTTTTATTTATATATAAGACCCTATTCATGCAACAACTGTAGTTTGTCAACCAACCAACTTATTTAGACCAGGGGATTAGCACAGAACTCTGGGCACTATACAGTACATAAGCAGACTTATTGTCCCTCTTTCTTTCTTGTTTCCTATCAATATCACTTTTCACTCCAGGATTGCAAGGGCCCTCCCACCATTGGGCTCCCGGGTAGTCAGTCCCACTTTTCTTCCACTGCTATGTTCCTGTAGACAACAGTCTAAAAATAGACATTAATAAAGCTTTATCCAAAAAGAAAAAAAATTATGGATTAAAACTGGGAAAGATAAAAGAAAAAATGTTCATCTGCTATGTATTTCTAGTTTGTCATTCATCAATTAATTTTCTATACAGCTTAACCTCTGTAGGACTGGGTGTTGAGGTGTTAAAGCCTATACCAGGGAACCCTAGACACAAGGCGGGAGACACTCTGGATGGGTATCAACCCACCACAAAATACAAGCACACTCATCCACTCATCCACTCTAGACAGTTTAACTGGACAATCTGGACAGTTTCACTTAGCCGACTTATGATTTTTTAAATGTAAGTCCAAACAATGGCCTGGACTACTAAGCATAGTCCAGGCCATTGTAGAGCAACTGTTTAAAAGTAATGTCATTGTCATGAGACCGCATATAACAGGATTTGGTCAGCATCACACAGTTGTTGGGCTTTTTTAATGCATGCAGTGCTTGTCTACTGACATGCACAAATTCGAGCAGTGTATACAGTATATAGTATGCATAGGATGTATGTACTACTATTAAAAAAATATTCAGCAAAATTTTCAGCATATAGTGTTTTTATACTGTAGGTTAGTTGGGAAAGTTCATAATTACAATTAATTGAGAGAAAAAATAAAGATATAAAGGATGCATGAATGGAAATATAAAACTGGGAACAACTTTGATTAAATATTAATTAGCACTGAATAAGCACTGGCATAAGTTAGACAGGGAAATACAGAATGATGCTTGGGACCCGCTACTGAGTATGTGGAGATATAATTTTTTTTCATGTGGTGTTGTGCTGCTACTGGAACAAATTAATTATGAAATGTTACCTGGTGGTTTTCTTTTACAGTTTGTTGAGAACATATTAATTATGAATTTGGAAAATATTGTAGATTTCCTAAACCATGTGATTGTTGTTATTGCTGTATAAAAGCAATTAGAGTATGTTACTCAATATATTACTATTTAATAAACATAGCATACTATGTTTATAAAATATTAGAATCTTAAAATATGCTAAGGGGGCCAGTACCTTTATTGAAATTTGATTTATAAAATGCATTATTAAGTGTGCCACAAATAAATAAAGCCTGGACATGTTATTGAAGATGAAAAGTGCGTCATGGTTGCCCGTGTCAAAAAGGCCTCATAGATTTTTAGCCCAGTGTTAAGATAAATGAATATCTTGACACTGGGCTAATGATGCTAGTTGATGCTGCAGGTCAATCAAAACAGTTGTTTTTGTCATTTCTTATACAGAAGTTTGTCTTTTGGTTGAACTTGAAAAATGACATTAGAAGAAAAAAGTCACACTGGGTTTGGATTAAACATTAATTAGAGCAGTAAGGTGTAAAATCCAAAGCGGAACAACACTTGCCTCTCTCCTTCTCTCTCATTTTCATACCCCCATCTCTCTCTCCTATCTCTCTCTCCCGCTGGAGATAAGCAATACAATACATAAGGAAATTCATCGTATTTAGTTAAACATGCCATAAGGTGACTTCCCTTATGTGGATATTGTGAAACAAAAATTGTGTTTAATGTGGAATGTAACGCTGTACGCAAGAATTAGTGAATTTAAAGTGTGTGATACATCTATAAGCGGTGTTCAAGTCAAACTGGGACTTTTGTGGACTGTACGGGGGACGTGACAATAACTCCTAGCTGAGCTCCTGTACTGTGCAAGTGGTGTTGGTGAATTATTGTGTATGCAGTTCCCAAACACAGATGTTCCCCTCCACAAGTTGGCAATAAGTTATCCATTAATTTTAAAGGATCATGCACTTCACTCACATATTGGATTGTCACTCACGAACATATGGCTTTAATTGAAATGTTTGCACTGTTTAAATGTGTTATTATGGCTAAGAGGCTGTAAATCACAAGTTCCGGTTTGACTTGAACACCTTGCATTGAACAAACGGAAATCCATACTTACCAAATTTAAATTGTATTGTAGGTTTTAAAGGTATGTATAAAATTATTTTCTGGCATTGCTGCCTTACTGTTCAAGGACCCACACTTTGATCCTCAACTAGAATTAATGTCTATGGCGAGTTTTGCACTTTTTTCCACATACTGGAGCAGATTTCCTCAGGGTCCTCCGGTTTCCTCCTATCTTCCCAAAACCATGCTGTGAAAATGAATAAGAGTGTAAACATATTGATGCATGAAGTCCCACAGTAGATTGGTGACCCAGCTAGTGTTCACTGGCTAGACTCTGGATCAGTTTATAATTATTGGGGTCTCTGGTAGAAGGTAAGGCCAACTCCACAACAATATAGGCATGAGAGACAATCAAAATAAGCAGTAAGCTCTGTAGTGATGGACCATAGGAACTAAAAACAAGGATAGACTGCAATTCTGTCTCATAGAATAATCAGAAAGGAAAACATCATTAATTATGTTAAACAGGAAGTTGTTTAATCATTGATTGAACTTTTTGAAGTGTTCTTATGTATGCACTCGTGTTATGTTCTTTGATTACAAGCACAAACATTACAGTTTGAAAATCACAGCACAATCGCAGAACAAAGCCAGGGGCTATAATTATACTGTGAGTAATCTCCTTTTTGCTCTTATTCTAATCATGGTGTATCACTGACAGGCACAAATAATCCAGCCCAGAGTTAGTGTGCATTGTTCCTGTTTTATGGGGTTTGCTCCTGTGCTTTGTGTGTGTGTGTGTGTGTGTGTGTTTTTTAATACTTTTAGCCCGCCCCTCCATTTTCCAATTCCTTTTGCTCAACCCCAAGCCCCCCCCCCCCCAAAATGCTAGTGTATAAACTCCACCCCTGTGAGGTTATCACAGGAAGTAAATCAAAAGGAAGTGAGGGTGGTGATTGTGTTCATGCTTCCTGTGGGGCTCTGAATCAATGGAGTGTTAAAAAAATCCCTGCCAAACTTCATTAACAGACCTGCACACTATAAACACAACACCAAGTGATATATCATTAACATGGTCTCTGCAGAAACCGTACAGATAAAGACATCTTTGAAAGCTGTTTTTTAAACATACATTCATTTCAGGTGTGATATAATGCATACAGTACATACACAGCAAGAATTTTAAGAGACGAATGAATTAATTAGAGATTGTAGTCTTTTAAATATTTCAACATATATAGTGAAATAAAAAGTTAATAAAAGAAAAATAAAAAAATAAAATAATCACATACTGTACTGTACTGCTGTATAAAAGCACAGATGAAGCAGATTCTTACCATTAAATGTTCACAAAAGATCTGCCAGCCTGAAGATTGTGGTTGAGTGTCCTCCATACAATTCCATGAGTATGAGCTGGTACTGTAGCAACAATATCATACAGTGCTTGGGCCCCAAAAATAGTCACTGCTCCAGAAGGGTCCAATTATTCGCCTGTATCAAGAAACCAAGAAAACTCACTGGAAGAATTAAGCTGTTCAATGCGTTATTAAAACCTGGAAGGATATGGTTAAATCATTGATTTTGTGGAAGGAATGTGGTCCGAGAAAAATGATTGACTGTGATTGGAGATCACTTGTAAATTGGTTTAGTGTGAATTGTAAATTTGTTCAGCAACGTTATGTGGCAATAAAATGAAGTCAGCCGATGACCTAAATTTACTAAATGTTCAGGTTATCACATATATGGAGTTTTTTTTTTCTTTTCCAATTGCCATTTTTCAGGACTAAAAGAGTGGTTCTCTGGGCATAAGAAATAATTTTCACTTTCACACAGTATGAATGATGGCCACCACATTGTGCATCATAATCTCAGCCAAAGAAAAATCCAAAACACAGTCCCTTTCGTAGACATGAAACAAGTCAAGATGACAATGCCACAGTCAGTATTGTCACTGCATATATAGTGATTAGTGGTCAAAAATGGGAATTGCAACAAATACTATGAGAAATCCATAGAAGTTGGAATCGGATTTCAAAATGTTTGATTATAAAAAGTTCTAAGTTCAGAAGAGTTTTTAAAAAACATTTAAGTGAAGACAGTGTGTCTATGGTGCACAGAGCCATTTCCATTCTAAGTATTGCATGTATTAGGAGAAGAAAAGTGGATGTATGTAGTGCATACTCTCTGTACATCGGAAATGCATGTGTACCATGGTGACCTTGTTTCCCATTCAAAAGCTGAGAAAAAATAAGATGTGTTTCTTGTTTCCAGTGCCCACATTTGTCATGCTAGTTTTAGGTTTCTTTTGTGATTGTTGAGATGTGAATGTCTGAATCCTGACAATGGTTAATCCTGGTTAAATATATTAGTTTGGTGGCATTAGAAAAGATGCTGTCTCAAAGACAGTTAAACAAATGTCTAAAACAGCTCAAAACACTGGTTCTAGATCGTTTGTTAAATGATTGTATGTCATCGACCCTCAGCGGTCTGTAATAAGGCTACTCAAAAAAAGTTCAAAAATAGCACCATGTGGAAAAGGCAAAGTGTGATAAATTGGTTTGAGTCTATGCCTTAATTAATATCATCCTGCTCTGCATTTATAAATCCAAGGTCATAAGCTGCTGGTATCTTAATGCATGTATGAGTTTCACGTTTAATATATGATCATATGAGGAATGACCAGATTTCAGAGCAAAGCAGTCTGTGTACCCCTCACACGCCCACATCCACTCTTGTCTAAGGATCTGAATTATGGAATTGCCCTCTTGAAAAGGACACCAGAGATAGCTCTCTCGTGTGCTCGCTCTCTCTCTCTCTCTCTCTCACACACACACACACACACACACACATGCGGCATTCCATTTTTACAGTACTTGTGTCTTGTTTGACTTTGATCTTGTAACCGTTTAACTCCCAGAAGACTTTGCTGTGCAGTAATTACCCCATCTCAAACACACACATACACACACACATACACACACACACACACACACGCACACACACACACACACACATTACATTCGTTCAGATTAAAGATTAGATTGTCCTTATTCTGCAGATGTCGGATTAACTCATCACAGA
>JAOVVA010043100.1:0-14815 GCA_028565275.1 Leiocassis micropogon
AAAGCACAATGTTTTGTGGATGTTGTGAGTATACATAAATAAAAGTAGACCCTTTACAGATTCAAATGATGTACTACGCTTATGTGTATGATTAAACATGACAGAGCATTTTAAACTCTTTTCACGGTTACCAGAAAAAACTGCAAGTTTTGCCGCCGGCGACAAGTCAGACTCCTAAGGGTTAAAACCTTACCAAAATCCTGTCGTTTCTCCCACAGAGCCTGGCCCTGAAGAAGGAGCACCCCCTCCTCCGATCATTGTAGATGAAGGTACTATTTACCAAGTCCGAGATATCCTGAATTCCCGACGCCGTGGTGGCCGCCTAGAGTACCTTGTAGACTGGGAAGGATACGGTCCTGAGGAAAGACCCTGGGTGCCTCGCGACGACATCCTTGGCCCCACGCTGTTGGAAGAGTTTCATAACACTCACCCCGATCGTCCGGCACCCAGAGGACGAGGTAGACCACCACGACGTCAGAGAGGTCGACCCTCAGGAGCGGGTCGTGAAGGAGGGGGTAATGTCACAGTCAGGCCAGGCTCTGAACCCAATCAGACACAGCGCCCTTTATCACCATTAATCACAATATTAATCACAATCACCTGCCGCCAATCAGCGCTAACACATAAAAACCACACACCACGCTTCAGTCAGCATCCGGGCTCGTACCCATGAGTGTGGACTCAACTTTCTACATGCAAGTAAGAAGAAGAATAATACTTACCTAACTACTTACCTTTGCCTTTGCTTTCAGAAGTATTCTAGTTATTGTCCCTGAGTGTTGCTCTCCGCGTCGCAGTGGTGTGTGGTTATATCCGTCTCCCGTCATCTCCAGGTTTGACTCTCTATCGCTCCGTGTCCCCTCAAAAAAGGAGAAGATAAATTAAAAGTTGATCCTTGCGCTCCTGATGTTCACTGTTTCATGTCATCCTCAACTTACCTGCTAACAAGCTAATTATTGTACTCTGCCGTGATTTGCTTCTGAAGAAAAATAAACTGACTCATCTTGCTGCTTTCTTTTCTTTTTTTTTTTACAAGACTATCTAGTTTAGAAGGTGAACAAAAAAGATGTGCTGTATATGCTTTACATATTATTGGAAAACACTAAAAACACATTAGACAACAATTATGCTTCCATGTTCCTTAGGGAGGGTGGGTGTTGGATTATGTAGGTATCCTGCATTTTATTCATTATGAATGTGATCGTGCATAAAACTGAAAAGAAAAGACATTAATGTGTTGGCATTACCATTAGTAAACTTAGAGTTTGCTTAGGAATACTGATTTGTGTGTGCTCTGCTTTGTTAGCATTGTATCACTGCTCAGTGTAGCACTACCCATTGTGCTGAAACTGCTAAAACTAGCGATCAATCAGAGAAGTGCTTTTAATCCATAAACTGCTGAATTGCTTTATTTGAAGTGTTAGGGCAAAAAGCAACTGCATTTCAGATAAGGTGTTTGTGCTGAGGAGTCGTGTAAGTTTTACGACAGATTAATAACAGAGATTTATTTCTCTGTGAATCTAATATCTCTCTTTCTCCCCCGTTCTCTGAACACGCACCTGCAGAGCCGCTTCCACTAGGTGAATATACCCACGTATGAGGATACTGGATACTACCATGAAACAACTGCTATGAATTCTATAACTTAATAAATTGCCTCGCATATGTATTTCATGAACATTTTGAGATGATGAATTCATTAAAATTAAGTAATTAAAATTAATAAATTGTGATTTACACACTCTGTCTAATATTTGAAGGCACAAAACATATATTTTTATTGTGAATAAACAAATAGTAGAAATTTGTTGAATAATTATTCAATACCGCTGCAGTTAAAGCTCTTCTGCATGTTTGTATTAGTTCTGTATATCTGAACCCTATATTTGCCCTTTTGTTTTGCATAATTGCTTAAATCTAGCCAGATTGAATAGTGAAAGTACTGTAGACTAACAGCAGTTTTCAAGTAAATAAAAGTGCGGACTGAGGTCTGCACTTTTACTGTGACTTTTAGATTGATTAAATGCCTCAGAATGTATTAAGCGTATTTGCAGTATGCTTACAAGTAATTCTTCTGGTAGAGGGTGAACCTCCATCCCAGTCTCAGTTCATTTTTTGACTGCAACTGGTTTTCTTTTAGAATTGCCTGCGATGATTTTAAGGTGTTGCAAGCACGGCATAAAAGCAGATTGTGACGTTTAGTAGAAAATCGAATCATAAGAAACATAAACAGAGTATAAGTCTTTGTTCTTATTATAACCTCATATTGCACGGCTGCACCCCCCCTTTACCTCCACCAACCACACACCCTGACAGATAGATGGGCAATATATATATAGCAGTGAATAATCTAGGCTCCCTATGGACATATTTGACAGGATTTTGTTTGCATATTTTTCAAACATGTAACCCACATTCCGTTGTTTGAATTTTAAACGTCACTCTCCTTGATCATGCATCAACAATTTGACTGAGCTGAAGAAAATCACATTTATTTTAGCCCTGGGAATAAAACACCAATTGCTAAGGCGGTTTGATAGTCATGATGCAGGCAATTTAAATGAATAAACGCTTTCTGTAATTGGTTAAGTACATCATTTGTTTTTGGTCACCTAAATTTAATGGGTATTCCTTTTAAATAGTATTACAATTACAGATGAAAACAAAGACATTAATGCCAATGAGTTTGAAGTCCTTTTGTTTTATTTATCATCAGTTCTTTCGTATTCATGGTGACCTGGAGTTATTTTCTGACCATCATATACCTAACATATTCAAATGGGCTGAAACAGACAAACAAACAAACAAAGATTATGATCCACTTGCAGCTAAATTTTTTTCTGTGGGATACGATTGGATGGGCAAGCCTTTAGTCGAACATCGGTGAGCCATGGGTGCCCATAAACCTGTAACCAGTTAACTCTCTCTCTCTCTCTCTCTATGGTGATAAGTGTTGTTCAGTTCACCTGGCTGTGGTGTTAATGTTGTGGCTGAGTGGTGTACTGTATATAAATAAGTAAGATTAGCAGGTAGTTGATAATTGTGTACTATAAATGATTATGCCATAATGCTCTTGAATTCTCAAATCTAATTGGTCATTAGGTGGTCATTCTTTAACAAACCTTGACAGATGTGCTGACTTTTAATTTCAGGAAAGGGAGAGAAAGACAGGCTGGTGATGTAACAAGTGTCTATAGCTTAAGTTATAGATTAACTTGTCTCATCAACATTTTACAATATTAAAATGGTTTAACATATATCATAAATATGATTGATTAAAAATAAAGCATTTTACAAATAATAATTTCCGAACTGACATTGCATATCTATGGATATTATCTGTCTGTATCACGCAAAACTGGCTTGACATAATTTAATAAAACCTTTCCCAGTCCTTCTGTATTTGCTTGATGTTAAATCTGCGCCATAAATTAAATTGAAATGTTACCTCACAGCAGTCATTGTTTTTTGGATGAATATAGTGCTTTTCCCCCACGTTTATGCAGAAGATACAGAAACTACCATAATGCCTCTACAAAGCACAGAAGTCCTCACCAAACACAAATGCGTTACACAGCATGGCTTACTCAAAAAAAAATATATATATATATATGTACTGTTTATTAACTGAAACTTCAAAGATGTATGGATAGATCACTGCATGTTTATTCTTCCCGCAGGGAAGTTTAAACCAGTTTGTCTCATATGTTCCGAAACTGTGATGCTACTTAAAGCAGTAATGTAAAGAAGAAGTACAACTTAGCGCAAACTAGGAATAAGATACTTAACCTTTCAAAATTTTATTTCTTTGTATTAATAAGTTAGAGATAATAAGGCAGAGAGCTAACATACAGGAAGACAGGCTTACATACGGGTTACATGGGGTTCAACCTGAAATGTCAATGATTACATTAAAATTGTACAGGTTATTTTTAGCTTTAATCTTTTCACTAAAAACTCTGCAACCATCAATGACAGGTACTAACACTAGGGATTTCACAGTGTGTCCTTATTATAAAGATAAATATAAAAAAAAATATCATGCACGTAGCCGGGTATTTTTAAAAACTGAGATTTTTCTCTGCGGTTTTCGCCTTTCGTCCACACGCAAACACAGTTTTGGTCGTTGAAAACGGAGCTTTTGGAAAACTCCATCCAAAGTGGAGATTTTCCAAAACTCCGTTTTCAGTGGTGTTTTGTGGACCGGGGAAACAAATATTTTGGCTTGTTGTAACGTTACCTTGTGCTGATGATATAATTGTCTGTGTGCCAGTCTCCTTGATTTGACATCAGTTTTGTTTATGAGGATATTTTGTGCAATAGCGGACGTACGTACAGTAAATTAGTGACTGTGTTAACGTTGTGTACTGGACTTTTTACACGCGTGTACATACACGTGCAGTTACTCACACATTATGTATGAACAGAGGTGCCTGAATGTACTACTAAACTCACTGCTGCTACATACTGTACAAGACTCTGATGACACACAGACCCCGCAGACAGTGACTGCTGTTTTGGACGAGACCCGTCAGATTTATACAAAGCGAAACAGGTATTGACGTTTTTGTCTAGGCTACTGATTGTCCCCCTGTTGATTAGGGAGGCTCCTAACAGCACTTAACAGGGTGTTTTGCGTTTTCATGTGGACAAAGATATCTTTAAAACGTAGGTCGTGTGGACGGAATTATTTTTAAAAATGAAGAAGAAAAATCTCTGTTTTTAAAAATACCCAAGTCGGCCCAAGAATGGTCAAGCACTTAAATCTGCTCCATGTACCACCACAAATGGTTTTCCAGAATCCTCAGTCAAACAACAAACTATGAACCCCCACTTCCTTGTTCTGATTCCCTAAACTTCTAATCACCATCTGTTCCCAATCAGCACACTCAGCATGCTCTCAATAAATAACCTTGTGAGCTTTTCTGCGCACATGAGCGTTCCATTACTGACATTACTAAGCTTTTTGTTTACCCTAACCCTTGTCTGCTTTGCCTGCTAATTAGCCTGTATATCCACATTGATTTTTTTTTTTGCCCTTTTGGGTTTATCTGCTTCATTCTGTAATACCTCACACTGACAACCAAAACCTGACTGTGCCTGATGGTGTGAAAGTTTTCAAACCTTTGTGAATTACATGTGAACTATCCACTTCCAGAACATGGCTGAGAGGAATCTGACAAAAGCTTTCATTTTAAGTTTAACAGAGGGTTAGACATGCCTGTTGTGGTCTGATTAAATGAAAGGTCTTCTAGAAAAGAAGATTGGCACATGGAAACCAATTAGATGCTGAGATTTTGGCAGCTGGAGTCTGATTCCAAATACAACAAATTAGGTTTATGTCCAGTTCTTTATTGCATGTAGCTATCTTAAACATAATAAAAAATGTGACAAGAACAATGTGAAGACTTAGGCCTCCTAGAAGACTTAGACCACAATTCAGGGTACACCCTGGACAGGGTGCCAATCCACTGCAGGGCACTCACACATACATATACGCGTACATGCTCATTTATAAACTATGGCCAATTTGGGAACTCCAATCAGCCTAATCTGCATGTCTTTGGACTGTGTAAGGAACCTGGAGTACCCGGAGGAAACCCACCAAGTACGGGGAGAACATGCAAGCTCCATGCACACAGACCCCAAGGCAGGAATCGAACCTGGAACCTGGTAATAGCTGAATAAAATGGAGATTGTGGGTTTTTTTGTCAAACCTATACATATTTGTTTGTTTGTATGTTTGTTTATTTTACCATCCCTTGACTGGGTATCCCTACAATAAGTGATCATGGTCGTGCTTTCTTCCTGGGAGGGCATGCCTCTTATCCATGCTTATTAGAGTGTAGCTAGACAACCCTGGGGGGTCTGTTAGATATTAGCAATCTCCTCTTGGTGGGTAGACCTGCCCTGTGAACAACAGGTCAAAACATTGAGGTGGCTCACAAAGGATGAGCTTGCCGTCATCCTTTTGGATTGGAAGCTGCCATGCAATAAATGAAGACCTAGATGCTGGTGAGGTAGCGTGACATAATGATTGGACACATAGGGCTGTAGCAGTGTTACTGGCTCACTTCTACTTCTGTGGCTCTTTACTCACTTCATATCTGCCGGACTCATTTCATTACTCGTTTCTGTGAAAGTTTCTTAAAAAAGCAGTTAACAAGCTTAGGATTTATGGTTAATAGTGATATTCGCTGAATGCTCCTGTCTGGTTCTGTATCACTCCATGGCAGAGAATTCTGCGTTCCACACAACTTGTGTTTCAAAATAAAAAAATAAAATGAAGGACTACTACCATGCAGTGTATTTTAATCAACGCATACATTTATATTTCATTTAACTACACACCGGAATTGAGGTGAGTGGGTGTTGTTTGTTGCTGGTATCTGGTTTATTTTATTGAGTTGTGTTAAAAGACAGGACTGCATCCTGTCTTTGTCTTCATGACAACAATAACTGTGTATGACAACTCTGTAATTATAAAGATAAGCTCTTTGTGGCAGGTGCTACTGAGTAGGTTGAAGCCTTCATGGGTAATTTTAAAGGGCCTTATTTAACAGCCTTTCATGTTAGTGCTTTGTGTGTGTGTGTCCATGTGTGTGTTCATAAGGTGTGTGGAAAGAAGAGAATAAATGAAACTTGATTATGTGGCACACAGGATACACATATATGTTTCATCCTAATACCTTTAAAATTCTATTGGATGTATTTCCAAAAGAGTTCCCATAAGAGAGTGCTTGTCATTGAGTGCTTGCAGACTTAGTGTCCCAGCAGTATTTCAACAAACTGAACCTACAGTAGAATTAGGGAAAAAATGTATGTGTGTGTGTATATGAAAAAAAAAAAAACGTTTAGTGATTGGTCTTACAAACATGAACTAGCTTTGCTTCTGTATCAGATGCTTTGTTGGGCTTTAACTAGTCACAAGTGTCTATTTACTGTACATTATTTAGCTGAAGGCAGCTCAACCTGGCATTGATTATTTTTTTTTTTTTTACATTTTATTAAACATGATTGGACAAAGGTGTATGTGCTAATTCTCTCTGTGTCAAATGTACATTGCATTTGAGTTTATTGCATTATCCAACATGAAGCTCCATTATAAAACAAAACATGACAGTGATTTTTAATCAAAAACTAGTCTTTATGTGACTGGGCAAATGGTTGAGCAGTAAAAATTCACCAATCATGCAATTCAGTCATATTAGTTGCCTATCAAAAACGTAATGTAGCTGGGCTGTTAGCTACATTCCCTCAATCTACTCTAGGTTGTAGTTCAAATTCCAGCTCTACCAGCAAGCAACCTCAGAAAGCTTTTACTTTGGATGAAAATATTGAGATTGAGATTTAGATGAAAAAATTACAAAAAAAGAAATCATATTTTCCTATTATTAAAATGCCTTATGTATCTGCTCTTTATCATGATATATACATAAAGCTGTGCTCTTTAATACAGTATATCAGGACTTCTGGCATAATGTTGCTGCACCCAGTTAATGCTAGACTCCACTCACATGACTTGACCAATATTAAGTTTTTTCAAGTACCTTTTTTAATTGTTATTAATTTTTAATGAGTTTCAAAATTCAGGTGTACTGTAGAGGCGCTGCCTTTTCCCTTATTGTGTTTTCCTAGTAAGTGTTGTATATCTAAAAAGAGGTAAGACATGAGCATAATTCAACCCCTTTCTCATACCATACCCATGATTGAGGTACTGTACATAAGATATTAAAGGCAGAGACTGCACTGGGTTCATGGATAAATAAACGGGAAAAAAAAACAAGGTTGAGTAGACAAAAGGGGAACTAGAAATTAGAAATGAAAAATTTTGTTCTGTCCTCCTATACATAAATAAAATAAGTCAGCCAATGGAGACACACAAGGTCATTCATTGAAAGAAAAATCATTGTAAGTCTTTCAAGGAAGACATGTGTTGCCTTCTCATGGAATTTTTTTCCCCCCCGAAAAATTGAATTTATTAGAAAATAAAGTTAGTGCACATCTATGCTTCTAAAAAAGATTATGTGAACGTTTCTTCAAATTCTCACAAATAAGAGGAGTTGCTGATAGAAGAAAAGCATGGTGATGATGGCGGATAACACTGCCTATAGAAAATAGTGAAAGTGATCCCAATGTGTCACCTATGTACTGTATAGAATGGGTGGCTTTGTGTAGGAGTTATTACTTAGTCAAATGAAAAAAAAAGATGGATTATAAATCATTTTGCCAAAACACCTGGTTAGTTTTAAAAAGGTTTTCAAGGTTTGGCCTTCCCAGTAGGTGAGAAACTTTACCAATCAGCAGTAATCCATCCATCCATCTTGGAACTATGTAGTTCAACTAGGGACTGTGGAGACCAATGATGACCATTGAATTTATTCCCATTTTTACGACTGTGGTAGGACCTCTGGTACGTGCATTCACACACTAGAGGCAACTTGATCATGCCAATTAGCCTAATATGCATGTCTTAGGACTGTGGGAGGAAACTGTTGCATCCAGAGGAAACCCACCATGCACGGGGAGAACATGCAAACTCCATGCACTCAGACCCCAGGTCGGCAACCATGGACCAGAACCTGGACCCTGTAAAAGTACTCCAACATCTGCCTTTTTTCCGCTAGTTATTTCTGCTCTGTGAACTTGGGCAATTATGCAATTTTGGGAGCCTTACTAAATGCAAATCAACTGTGGTGTACACATGTGGCTTACACAAGCCGTGTGCAACTGTGATTTATCAGCACACACCCGTGAAAATTAAAAGAAAATCAGTTGTATATTTATTTAAATAAAATTGTAAAATATTTAATAAATGAACAGAAAATACAAACATAATACAATCTAATACCATGTTACATGAGTCACAGCTTAATTTCCATGAATCACTTCACTTGTCCAGAACAGTAAACTCATGCATGCCTAATAATTGTTTATGGTTGGAAGGCAATGTTTCCATCTGAAACTGGCAGCCTCATCTTTCAGAGACAGTGATAAAGTAACTTTACTGGCTAAATCCCTCTACAGTTCAGCAAGCTGTTTTGCTGCTAACAGGCCCCTAGAGTCTGATTGTGAATTGGTATAGCAAGCGATCTTGTGAATGTTTTGTTCACACAAGCCTTGCATAAATGAAGAACAAAACAAGCAAACAAAAAAATCACACAAAAAGATCAGTTGAACCTACACTGATTATTCAGATCCATGGCCAAAAAAAATTCTATTTGCATTCCTATGTTTCTTAGAGCATTTTGTTTCATGATGAAGAAAAGTCATGAAGACTCTGTTATTCCCAGTGCTTGTGAATAATGATGCAAAACCCCTATCTCTCTGTGGTGTGTGTGTGTGTGTGTGTGCGTGCATGCATGCTAAAGTTGTGTTCCTTGTGGTTACACATAGTACACTGTGTTTATTATTATAATTATCATTACTGTTATGATAAAGATGACATAGCACCTCTCTTGCAAACTGGTAACAATTTACTCAACTTGAAGTGATGGTTTGGTAAGCTGGCATTTACAGTATACCTGTTTTACAGCTTCATTTCTAGAAATAAAATCTAACCACATTGTCCTATATTTTAAAGATTCATGCTTACTGTAACTCATGTTTAGTTATGGTTCATTATGTGCACCCCTGTGTTGTGAAAAAGTCTTTCTTAATAATTTCTTGACAGCTACAGCGACTAAATACTGCATTTGGATTAGATTCTGTCTGACTTCTAAATTACTACTGTAAATAAAATAAATCAAATCTATATATGTATAGTACAGTACATGTACATTTGTGAATAAACCTTTTAAAAATACCTTATTTTAGCAAATTTGTAGCAGCATATCTACCTCATATAATAACTTTGTTGGTCACGTTGTGGGAATTTATTAAAATAATAGGGTTGCAAGTAAGGTGCATGGTTTTATTATTTACTATTAATGATAAGTTGATAAGCTGAACAATCCACGAGACTGGATAGAATCAAAAAACAAATTCTGAATCTATAAAAACCAATGTGAAGGAGATTGGAAATGTTGTTAGAATATTCCTGGGTTGGATCCAGGTCAAGATTTATCAGGGGCAGCCTACTGGAGGTGAAACCTGGGCCCTGTAAATAGACTGTACTTCACAGTTGGATTGAGATTGTTTGGGGATACTACACGGAGTGCTGGAATCAGTGCTTGGCAATAAACAGGTCTGGGCTGAACTGGGAGTCCACATCTAAATTGCATATGCTTTATTTCTTATGAGACAACAATAATTAATTGTACAATTTGTTGCTTTATTGTTGAATGATTTTCTAAAGTATTGTGCTGTCACACACACTCAAAACAGCCTGTGAGTGTTATTGTGTATACTATTTCCTTAAAGAAATAGTTCAGAGATCTTTGCAGTCATATTGAAATACAAACATTACCAAAAAAGAAAAGATGTCCAGGGTGCCCATTAGGTCAACCTTGCTAAAAGCATTGTTTAGGGGAAAAAAAACTGCTGAGGTTCAGATTCAAGTTCCTGCGATGCAATATGCCATGTTTGGGAAAGGGTCCCTAGGACTACAATTAGCCTTGCTGTTCTTACACCAGGGTGCCCTTCTCCACTCAACAAACAATTTATTAGAAAATTCACCATCTGCTTGGTTACACAACAGAGCTGGGATCACCGAGACAACAGTAATGCTTTATTTAAAAAGATGCAATGGAAAGCAAGAGGAGGGAGATGTTCTGTTGTGCGATAGGAGACCGACCCTGCATTATTCCGGGAATTCAAATAATAGTTCATAATTACTTCAATTATGTTAATCATTTTAAAAAGCTTTCCAAATACAAAACATATTTTCTAAAAGATGCCCCTATGGAGACTCATGCCATCTGTGAAAGCAATACAAGGTATGCCCTTGAGCTTATTCATAAAAAGTCTATTATTTACTCATTTGTCAGCACTATTACTTGTGGATGAGAAGAGTGCAGGTATAATTTAGTTGTTTAATTCAGTGTATATGAAACTAAGGAGCAAAATGTATTAATAAAAAAATATCAAATACAATTAAGTCTCAAAAGAGACACATAATTAATTTTACTTTAATTAATTACTTTTATTGTATATTATATATTTGTTTTTATTTTGATACGGAAAAAAAGTATATGGCCTAATGTTAGATTTTACACACGTGACACCACAAGATAATCTTAAAAGATCATAGTGTGAGTACCATGATTCAATAATTTTGATCAATAAAAAATGTGAGTTCAAGCCCAATGTGCTCTGTTCTAAGTTGTTTAACACATATACTGTAGATCAAAAATGCAAACAGTAATCAGATATTTAATTTGATCTTTCAAACCTGAAACCAAATGTTTTCAGTGTACAGCAAAAATAATATTTAAAAAATGCCATTGCCAGTCCAATACTTTTAAGGGGATTCCATTTGAAGTATTTATTGAGAAAAACATGTAAAAGAAATAATACGATTAGGCACTTGTGTTAGAGCCTCTAAAGCAGAAATTCTAACCACACTTTTGGCAAGCAAACATGCCAACCACCATGCCTAGAACAGCAAGAAATATCTGAAGCAAAATAAAATTAATCAGCCAAATGTCAAGGTGAATGAGGCTAAGAATGTAAACAACAATGCTCACAACAAACCAGCCTTCTGGTCTGGACTACCAGACTATGTCTACTACCAACAGCATCATAGCCAAAACTCACTCAGCTTGTGTGTGTGTGCGCGTGTGTGTGCATGCAGCATTATTTCATTTTTACAAGGTTTCTTTCAGACTGGCAACAGGTGAAAATAGCTGCAGATTATATTTAAATGAACAACACCGGCTAAAAGCAGAGTAAAGTGTTTAAATTATTAAGCCTAGAATAAGCAAATACACAATCCTCAATCTGAAAATGAAGATAAAAGAAAGCAATATCACATTAGAATGAGTGCTGTTGTTCTGAACATCAGTATAGATGTGATGCGGTTGTGAGCTGCAGCCCGAGCGCGAAAGGCATCATAGCCGTGCTGATATTCAGCACAAGAACACAGCAGTTTAATATTGCTTTTATGCAACAGTTCCACAAATGTCATTTATTATAAACAGATTCTTTATTTTTTCTTAGTTAACCAATTATTTGGCTCTGCCAACACAAATCTCAACTGGTGGAATTAATTAATTGTGACTGGCAGAGTGTTGCGTGTACAGAGGTCAAAAGAAGTTCTTACTGGTATTATGTTGGGCAATAAACCATGGAGGAGGTGGACAGTCCATAGAGAATTATGAGATTTACTTTATATTTTCACTTATTCTACTGTAGAATATCAGCTATGTTAACTTTCGGGTTCTTAGGTTTAATCCCAAATAGCAAATAGAAAGTTACTACACTTGGGTGTACATTCACTTGGTCCACACACCAAGTAGTGTTCTTTGGAGTTAGAGAGGATTTTGTATTCAGCCTTCTTTTAGAAACTAGCAAATAAAACAAGGATGATTCAGACACAATTCAGTACAAGTTAGAAGTAATTGTTACGTTTAGAAAAGTGAAAGTGTTTCTTTGACTGGTTTTGAATGAGTGAGTTTTGGCAGCTGCTCTCTGCTCTTTTCAATACATTATACAGTGAAACATATTTTATTTTGTGTCTGTATGCGTGTGTGTACAAGCGCGCATGTAAAGCAAAAGCAAGTCTCATTAGAAAGGTTAAAGAGAGGTTAAATATTCATTTTCTCTCTCTGTGTCAGCCTGCTTTTTGTGTCTGTGTGCGCGCACATCATTGGACAATGTGCCACACACACACACACACACACACACAGACTCCTCCTACAGGACTTTCGCCTTCACAGACACACACACTCTTTCTCTCTGCTCTACACAGAAACACTGCTCTGTCGTGATTCTTTTCGAAGGTAAAGTGCAGGGTAATTTGATTTATTTTTACTTTACAGCAGTGATTCCGTTAGTGTGTCGCTCAATCGAGTGTCATTAGAGATTTTTTTTTTCGATAAAACTGTTTCCGTTGAAGAAAAAGAGTGTGAAAAGAGTGGAGGAAGGGTAACTGTGTAAGACGAGAAGTGGGAGAGGGAGAGAGCTTCACACACATATACACATACACAGCGCCTGCGCGCACAAATGGAAACACTTATCTGTCGGGATTTATTTTTACTTTTTTTTAAAGGTAAAGTGCAGGTTAATTTGTTTTATTTTTACTTTATATTTTGTGTTAATTACAAATTATGTTCGTAATCCAAGGTTCCACTGTATATATATAGCATAGCTAATATGTAGCTTATATATAATAAGCTATAGAACAGTAATTTTCTTGAGTTTCTGGAACATTTAAATGTTTATATATATTTTTTTACATGCACATAGGTTAATTGATGTTTCAAAACATTTCACTTAAAACAGCTAAATTAGGCAAATGCATCACCTACTAGCTATCCTGTAAAATACTGTTGGTAAGAGCAACATGATATCAGTGTGTTAAACAAAACAAACATTAGCATGTCAGCAGAATGCTGGAATTATTACAATCTGTGACAATCATTATTCCCCTTCACAAAAGTGGAAGCTTTTTGTTTGAGTGAAGTGGGACTATTTCTGCTCAGCCAAGTAGAAAGCATGCCAGTACAGTAGTCTGACTGACATTATCAAGAGTACCCTTCCTCAAAGCTAATGAAAAATAAATAAATCAATTCAATGAAGTGATAGAGAGACTGCACACTCAGTGAGCAGGACTATTGATTAGCATAAATTAGCCAAGATCACCTCTCAGCCAACCTGCCAACTATTAATATTACACCGGGACTAGGACTTCGTAAGTAAATGTAATAAGGTAAATGGTGTTAAATGATGTTTTAAAAAAAAATCAATTAAATACATTAGACAAGCTAGTTAATAATTAAGGTGATTTTTAGACTTATGAGGTTACATTATGGTAATTTCTTTGACCCCATTTTCATCAGTGAGTATTGTATCAATTAAGGCATTATAATAGTTTAAATTTAAATGAGGAGAAAAAGGTTCGTTCTCAGTAGTACAAAACATGGAGTCAAGTTAGCAAATTTGTTCAGTGTAAACCTCATTTTTATTTTTTTGAGAATGTTTTCAATATTCAGTTTTGTTAACACAGTTAAACATTCAGTTTTGATTTAACACTTTCATAGTTTTAGACCATATGACCAACATAAACTCTGTGTAATTCAACATTCTAAGTTTTAATGCAATACTAGAGAAAATGCATTACTACGTATGACAAATTAGATCACAGTAATTTGATTAAATCCTGCACTTCAAATAAAATAAATGTTAAACACTTGAGTATATTTTTCCATACATATAGTTAGGTTTTAAAAACATATAGTTTAGTTTTTTTTTTCCAGAAATACACGTAATATATTTAATGTTTTATGTAATTTTTTTCTCTTATTTTATACTTTATATTCTTAAAGACGTAAGGGCACTACTACGCAGTCCTTGTTTATTGCAATTTAAAATGGCTTCCACTGAAATAAAATGCAACTTCCTTTTCAGGGGTTTGGACGTGCTTATCGCATCGTGATGGGAATTGGGAGAATTGGGGAATTGGGAATTGGGAAAAGCTGCTTTGGGACAATGCCAATTGTTAAAAGCGCTATACAAATAAAATTGAATTGAATTGAATTGAATTGGATGGGAATTGAACCCAGATGGCAGATTTCTTCTGCATGTGTAAGGGACCACCACTAGAGGTCGCTGTTTGTCCGGTGTAGTTTTTGTTGGCCGACTCAGTTTCCCAGAAGGCACCTCGGTCAGGTGATGCGAGTGCACACCTGAGCCGAGGTAGCCATTAGTCCATCTA
>JAOVVA010043121.1:0-14814 GCA_028565275.1 Leiocassis micropogon
ATTACAGAAAGGCTGACCTCTGTGTCTTAAAATAACAACCAACTGTTGTTTTTGTTGTTGTTACGTAATTACCTAATTCCATATCTGTTATTTTATAGTTTTGAAATCCCCAGTATTGTTGTAGAATGGAGAAAATAAATCACTGAACAAAAACAAAGAAATTTGCAAGTGACCCCAAACTTTTCAACGGTAGTGTATATATTACATTTTTCTACATTACAGATAAAGGGATGTAGACGCGTACAGAAACTTCAACACTTTTTAACGTTGTCTGGTTTTCTGAGATAAGGAGCTGAGTAGTTGTCTGCTCTCTCTCTCTCTCTTTCTCACTGCAGTCATTTTCTTTGCCAAACTGGAAAAGTCTGCAAGGATACTCGTGTTAATTTTGTTATGTAATAAATGTCTGACCTAAAGTGGAGTTGTTAAAAGAAGCACTTGGAAATCTTTAGTTCTTTCCATGAGTGAAATGCATGGAGGAGCAACATACTTCATGAAGATGTTCTTATCAATATAGTT
This sequence comes from Leiocassis micropogon, assembly GCA_028565275.1. Taxonomy (NCBI): domain Eukaryota; kingdom Metazoa; phylum Chordata; class Actinopteri; order Siluriformes; family Bagridae; genus Leiocassis; species Leiocassis micropogon. The sequence goes on from JAOVVA010043121.1 coordinate 517, forward strand.
AGTGTTAAGATTCATGGATAAAGTGAAACATGTCCTAGAATGTCCTAATGTCATCACATTTCCATCATCCCACCATTGGCCTCCACCGTCCCAAGTTGGACCACAGAGGTTCCTAAATGGATGGATGGATTGTCCGGTTTAGGTATTTCAGAAACTGTTGGTCTCCTGAGATTTTCATTGTACTAGAGTACTGTACACAAAATGTGGCAAAAACTACGAAACATCATGTGAATAAAAACATCTTGAAGCACCAGTCTTGTTCAGAGTGACAAGTATTCCAGAGTAACACAAATAAGAAATTTCTATAACGGTGATGAGCAGAAACGCAACTCAGAACTGACAAAACCTAACAACTGTAGAAGACTGCATCAGGTTTTTTTCCTGTCTGCCAAGAACAAGTTAGGTAGCCTGGGATTCCTGTTGTTGACTTACAGGGGTGGAACTACAGTACGTTTATGGGTGTAGGTCATTCTAATCAGGTTTTGGATGTTTTGTACATTTCATGACACCTTTCTCACATGATGAGTTTTTTTTTTTTTTTTGCATCATCCTTGAGTTCTTCCACATTTTTTTATATGACAACACTTCCTATTGTTCCATGCATGTCTATGAAACGTCCCCCTCTTTGTTTCACCAGAATTCTATAGAACATGCAAATTAAAAATTTTAATTAAAGTTTAAACTTTAAATTAATTGGAAGTTCAAATTTAGTCAAATATAAAATTGAAATACATTTGAACTCTTTTTCACTTTCCGTTTCCAAAAATAACACTGAGCACGAAATCTTGAATATAACTTAAACCTTAATTTGAGATTTATTTATTATTATTTTTTTTTAACAAGATCTTATATGTAAATAAGCAAACAAAGAAACTAATAAATTAATTAATATTTCTCCAATACTATAGAGGTCATTATTTTTACCCATATTATTTAAAGCTTTTTTTTTTAATCCTTAACACATTGAATATGAAATTAAACCAAAATTCATATATGTGAAAGAAATAAACACTATGTTTTTTTATTTTCCTCCAGATTTCAAACAAAAAAAACATTTTTTTTTACTTTTAATTATATTCAATTCAATTCAATTCAATTTTATTTGTATAGCGCTTTTAACAATTGACATTGTCGCAAGCATTACACAATCAAATGAATTATTCAAGTTTGTATGAAAAGTAAATGTGTATGAATCAAAATGGTCAGATCGTCCCTGATGAGCAAGCCGAGGGCGACAGTGGCAAGGAAAAACTCCCTGAGATGGTAATAGGAAGAAACCTTGAGAGGAACCGGACTCAACAGGGAACCCATCCTCGTCTGGGTGATAACGGACAGCAGGGATTGATCTGCATTCATACTGTGTGTTAGGAGACTGGAAGTTCAGTATAACAGGGGATGTGTTTAAGGCCATGTTCACATGTAGCCGGGTATTTTTAAACGGAAATTTTTCTTCTTCGTTTTTAAAAATAATTTCGTCCACACGACCTAACATGTCCACCATTGCAGAAAAATATCCTCATAAACAAAGCTGACGTCAAATCAAGGAGATCGGCATACAAGGTGACGTCACAACAAGCCGAAATCTCTGTTTCCTCGTGTGCACACAACACTACTGAAAACGGAATTTTGGAGAATCTTCACCTTCCAAAAGCTCCGTTTTCAATGACAAAAACTACGTTTGTGTGTGGACGAAAGGCAAAAAACTGTGGAAAATTTTTAATTAATTTATTTAAAAATACCCGGTTACGTGTGGACATGGCCTAAGTTAATATGGATTCCAGTTTGTTATTGGAGGCTCAGGTAGACCGTAGGAAACTCCAGTCCTGAACTATCGAGCGACTGTAGTCACAAGTCCTCAGAGAACAGCTGTCGGCATCAGCCGAGGGCAGGACCGTCTCCGTGGAAAAGTGGAACCGTCCACGGTCATCATACGCATCCCAGGCAGACCACACGGGGCATCCATGCGACAAGATCTCCAACCAGAACCGAGACACCAGGACGAGTCAGACAGGTCCAGAGGGCAAAGGGGGTCTGGATCACTGGGACCTCAGGAACGACATGTATAGCTCGACAGAGAGATAGGTAGAGAAAGAGAGAGAGAGGAGAAGAGAGAGAAGAGGAGAGAGCAGGAGAGAAGGAGAGCTGGCAGTTAGGTATTGTCACAGTCACACAATGTATAAAGTGAAGGTATATTTAGTGCAGAGTGCAAGCAGGGACTCCGACAGGACTAACTATGACATCATAACTAAAAGGGATTATATTCAGGCAGCATAGTAGATTAGTGGGTAGCACTGTCGCCTTGCGCCTCCAGGGTCCGGGTTTGATTCCAACATTGGGATTTGTGTGCATGGAGTTTGCATGTTCTCCCTGTGCTTGGTGGGTTTCCTCCGGGTACTTCGGTTTCCTCCCAGTCCAAAGACATGCAGATTAGACTAACTTCCGCTCCCAAATTGCCTGCAATGTGTGAATGAGTGTGTGAGTGTGTGTATGCTTGTGCCCTGGGATGGATTGGCACCCACCCAGGAGTGTACCCTGACGGCTTGCTTGTCAGGGACAAACTGATAGCTACTGTATAGTCTATACTTTTTTTTCCATACACGTTCTAATTTATTTCTATAATTGTTCAATTCTGTAAAGCTGTTTTGCGACAATGATCATTGTTAAATGCGTTCAACTAATAAAAGTCAATTTAATTGAATCATCCTTGGAATTTGAAAAACTGTAAGTGAATTTCAACAAAAACTAATTGTACAAACAGCACAACAGAGGATATAATTCCATGGATATAATGCAAAGGCCTGTAACTTGATCCAAATCCTTTGTTTATATGACAGCCATCATTTTTCAGCATTCTACCATCTAATGTCTAGCTTGTGGATATTTTAATTTTTTGTACTTTTTTTATTACTTCACTTCATTGTACAATATGTATGTTTTATTACTCTCTTGGAGTATTTCCTCTGGGATTAATAAACTTTTATCTTATCTTATTTTTTTGTCTCATCTGAAAGTTATCCCTTTGTCATTGTTTGTGAACAAGGAAGTCACAACGCTTAGTCATCATGTCAGTGTAGCAGTGTAATCTCTAAGCAATTTCCTGTCAAGACTACAGCTGAGATGTGATGACCATTGAAAAGGAACAAAGCCGCATGCTGTTTACACCATTTATCAATTTCAGAAGTACTGTACAATGTTACACATTGCTGTATATGGAAGATTGATTGCAAGCGACTCACTCCAGAATTCACTTTCATGCTTTTTAATGATTGTACTGTGGACGGACCACGCCATTGCGATACGGAAAAGACAAAGACAAAACTGTTTTACACCACTGTACAACACAAAGAAAAAATAAATACAATGGAAATACAGTATAATCACAGGAATCATTCCTCGGACAGAACTTTACATGCTGTGCGGTAGGAGGGAATACAATGCGGTTATTCTACGCTTCAAGACTTTCCTGTCTGTCGGGCCACAGATTCTCTTCCGCATCACAACGCAGCATTAAGAGAATCTTCTAGAGTGTCATATTTATACTCTGCAGATGTCTGCTGTGACCTCGTCACACACTGTAACCATGGTAACCGGGTATTTTACGATACTGTTTGATCGTTTGTTGATCTAACATTTTAAACATTCCTCTCCATTTAAACATTTATTTCATCAAATCAGGTTTTCACAGAACAAAAAAGGAAGTCTAATGGAAATGTCGAGAAAAATATACTGTACCAGATTAGGATAATTAGTTCAACATTTTTTGCATATAATGACATGTTGAGTGACTCGAACCCTCGATCCCGGAGGTGTGTAGGCACTATGCCACTGTGCCACATTAACGAATACAACTACGGATGGCTGTAGTATCTGGCGAGGATCGAACCCGTGATCCTTGGATTATAGTGGTGTGTGCGTTACCTCTGCTTTAAGTAGGAATCTATAAAACTGAATTGTTAATATACCTTAATTATAATATATAAAGCTTGTAGATTAGCAAGGCTGCATTTTTGGCTGTTCTACTTACAATAAGGTCCTGTGCTCTTTTTTCCCCACATGCATAGCAACTGAAACCACAAACCCTAATTACAGCTGAAAAAACAGACAGAGAAAGAGAGAGAGAGAGAGAGAGAGAGCGAGGAAGTAGTCAGATTTGAGCAACATTGCCGAACCTGACTGATAGACTGATGCGTATGTAAATATGAACAGGTTGTGTAACTAATACTCCACTCCGTTTGCTCTAAAGAAAGCACTTTTCTTGCTAAACGCTCTATGTTAACCAGGACATTAACCACCTAAGAGCCTGGAGGAAACCAGCAAGCGCAAGGAAGAACATGCAAACTCCATGCACACAGACCCGAGATGGGAATCAAACCCTGGAGGTGCGGGGCCACAGTGCTAACCGTGCCGCCTATTGCCTCTAAAAATTTATTTATTCACCTTGATTGATAAAAAGTGCAAGAATCTTTCAAACTGCTCTCCTACGCAAACTCTACATTTACCCCTTTTCCACCAAGGTGGTTCCACTGCTAGTTTGGAGCCGGTGCCCAGTTTCAAACAGTTCTTTGTTTTCAGACAGACAAAGACAAACAAAATTTTCATGGCAGCACAAACACTTTGCTGGGCTAGAACAACAACAACAACAAAAAAATACTTATGTCAGTGGCTGGGGGCAGGATTATCACTACCAACTAAAAGTTTGTGACCACTATCTTTAAAAAAATGGACTTAATATGCGATGGGCAGCTCTAATGGTTTCTAGTAATGATAACGCCAGGAGAACTGTTCGCAAAGCCATGTTGAAGTTTGCCATTCTTCTTGTTGTTCTTCAAAATTTTTGATGCCACTTTAGGTTTTTTATTTGCGGAATTTATTTCGCTTTGCTTTTATCCCTTTTTTCCTGCAAATATTAGAAATGAGTCCTCACTCACTTACTCACTGTCTACACTAGTGATGGGAGGTTTAAATCATTTTAGTGACTCGGGTCTTTAAATCTTGTTCATCAAAATGAACAAAACTTGTTTCGAGTCATTTAGTTCTTTTGTTTAGAAACAAAATGAAATGTTACATTTTCAACAAACAGACCCCCAGCACCTAAATATTACAGTGCAGCTAAGGGCATATCATGATAAACAGAAAGAGCAGCTCACCTCTCATATCTTCTGGTTTGAGTCGTTCGTTGTTTTGAATCTATTGCACTGCATAGCATTTATGGGAGTCATGTGACAAAAGAACGAACGACTCGGACTGGAAGACAAAATGAGAAGAACCGTTCAATTCTGTTTCCTGTGTACTGCACTGCATAGCGTCTATGGGAGTCAACCATAACCTATGGAGGTTTTGCGATGCTTTACGCATCACTCTTTAAGACTACTCATTCTTCCGGGTCACGTTAAAGACTCGTTCAAAAAAAACTAATCATTCATGTACGACCCATTACTTTATCCGCTTCATCCTGTATACAGGGTCACGGGGAGCCTGAAGCCTATTCCAGGAGACTTAGGGCATGACGCGGGGTACACCCTGGACAGGTTGCCAATCCATCACAGGGCACACACATACACACATATACACACTCACACACTTATTCACACACTACGGGCAATTCGGGAACACCAATTAACCTAATCTGTATGTCTTTGGACTGTGGGGGGAAATTGGCTAACCCCCGAGGAAAACCACCGAGCATGTGGAGAACATGCAAACTTCATGCACGCAGACCCGAGGTGGGAATCGAACTCAGAACCTGGAGGTGCAAGGCTAACTACTAAGCCACCGTTGCGCCCACGGAAATGTTCTCGTATTAAAATTGCTATATTAAAATTTAATTTTAATGTAGGCATTTTTAGGATTTTTTTCATACTGGAAAAATAGTTTTGGCTAAATACATTTTTAATTGTTTACAAATTGAGATATTAAAATAATTGCACAATTATGATTTTTTTATAGGTAAATTTAAAATCTGAAGTTGTGTAATATACTTTCATTTCACATATTATTATTATTATTATTAATATTAATAATAATAATAATAATAATAATAATAATACAATTGTTATTATTTTTATTAAAAATTAATAATGATAATTAATAATAATAATAATAATACAATTATTATTATTTTATTATTTAAATTATTATTATTAATAATAATAATAATAATAAATAATAATAATAATTTACTTTTTGAGTTGTGGGCGTGGATGTGGCGGCGTGACGTCACGCCCCGCCTTGATTTGCATTGCCTGGCAACCCGGCGCTGCTCTCCGAAGCTAATGCTAACGCTAGGTCTGGAGCTCCGGTGGCGGTAGCAGCAGCAGCAGCATCGCCGTGGATGCGTGAGGAGGCGTCAGTGTTGGAGCGGAGCCGCGCCGGTGGGGCAGTTTATCCAGTCAGGAGCTCAGGGCCGGTGTGTGTACCACATATCTGAGGTAAACGGGTTTTTTTTTTACACTCCTCCGCTCCACAATGACATTTTTTTTTGCTCAGTGTTAGTTTTCAAAAACGTGTGCGCGTGTTAGCATGGTTAGCTGTAACGCAGTGGTGCAGAGAGAGAAGAAAGCGACGCCTATCTGCTGCTGCTGAGAAAAACACACACACACACACACACACACACGGTTAGGTTCAACTCGAAGTTCATTTCTGAAGGATTTCAGTGAACTATAAATCCAGTAATGGACACACTGATTGCGCGAGACTTAGTGTAATGTGTGTGTGTGTGTGTGTGTGTGTTTGTTTCACTCTTAGTGCGTGCAGAAAGTTTCTCTTAGTGTAGCGGAGTTTCCCCGCAGATTTACTGTCTCACTCAGTACTGAGAACTGAATACTGTGTGCTGAACAATATGCACTGAATACTAAATACTGAGGACTGAATGCTGAAGACTGACTACTGAGGACTGACAGCTGAATACTAAATACTGGTCACTGAGAACTAAATACTGAGCACTGAATGCTGAAGACAGTACTGAAGACTGAGCACTGTATACTGAATACTGACTACTGTGGACTGACCACTGAATACTAAATACTGAGCACTGAATGCTGAAGACAGTACTGAATATTGAAGACTGAGCTACTGAGGACTGACCACTGAATACTGAGCACTGAATGCTGAAGACAGTACTGAATACCAATTATTGAAGACTGAGCACTGGGTACTTACTACTGAGGACTGACCACTGAATACTAAATACTGGTCACTGAGAACTAAATACTGAGCACTAAATGCTGAAGACCGTACTGAATACTGAATATTGAAGACTGAGCACTGTATACGGAATACTGGTCACTGAGAATTAATTACTGAGCACTAAATGAGCACAGTACTGAAGACTAAATATTGAAGACTGAGCGCGGTCTACTGAATATTGACTACTGAGGACTGACCACTGAATATTGAGCACTGAGAACTAAATACTGAGCACTGAATGCTGAAGACAGTACTGAATATTGAAGACTGAGCACTGTATACTGAATACTGACTACTGAGGACTGACCACTAAAGCCTGAGAATTGAATACTGACGAGTGAGCCTCGGACACTGAAGACCGAGAACTGTACATTGAATACTGAGCACTGAAGACTGAGAACTGACTGTAAACTGTCTTAAGACTGTAAACTGAGTACTGAAGCCATAGCACTCTATACTAAATACTGAGACCTGTATACTGAGGACTGAGCACTGAATACTGCACACTGTGTGCTGAACAATGCGCACTGAATACGAAATACTGGGCACTGAATGCTAAAGACGATACTGAGTACTGAATCCTAAAGACGGAGAATTGCACACTGATTACTGAATACTAAATACTGTCTGAGGACAGTATACTGAATACTGAGCACTGAAAGTCTGAGAATTGAACACTGACGAGTGAGCATCGAAAACTGAAGTGCACTGAACAATGTGCACTGAAGATCAAAAGCCGAAGACAACACTGAGCACTGAATACAGAACACTGTGCACCAAATATTAAATACCGGACACTATATACTGGACACTGTACACTGAATACAAACACTGTGCACTATATACTGAATATTAGACACTACATTGCATACTGACCACACTGTACATACACACCCACAAACAAACACATGCGCACACAGACAGAATATGGTAAAACGCTAACTCATCAGATACATGATTAGCTTTATCTCCTTATCGAAGTCTGGTACCAAAATCTTCTGAATCTTCATCTGGCCTTACACATACACATCAGATACATAAATCATGTAAAGCTCTAATATTAGTAGATACAATACTTAATTATACTTGATTAAACATACTTGCAGAAAACAGCCAGATTAAATTAAACTTTTAATATTTTTTTTAAGCAGAACCAGCATTAACTTTTTAAGCGATTTGAGCAATAGTAGCTCTTCTGTAGGATCGGACTACACGGGCTAGGCTTCGCTCCTCACACACATCAGTGACCCTCGGCCACCCCTGTCCCTGTCACAGGTTTACAAGGTTTTCCTTTCATGGAGCACTTTTGGTAGGTCATGATAACTGGAGAACATCCCTGCAGTTTTGAAGTTGCTTTGATCCAGGTGTTCAGCCATCACAATTTTTCGTTTGTCAGTTTGTTTGCTCCAAATCCTTAAACTTGCCCATTTTGTTTACTTCCAACACAACAACTTCATGGCCAAAACGTTTACTATATCCCACACGTTCTTCACTTCACCTGTCGGTTACGACTGAGACAGAGTCATAACACTGGATTTTCTGACAATCTATATGTCTGTCTGTATATCTATGTCTATTTGTCTGTCTGTCTGTATATCTATCCATCTATCTATGTATCTATCTATCTAAACAGCTTTTCTTTCCTTTTTATCTTTTTTCCTTATTTATTTCTTTAAAAAAAAAAAAGAAAAATTTTACTTGATCTTTCTTTATTTCTTGTTATATCTATCTGTCTTTTTCTTCTTTGTTTTTTCTTCCTTTCTTGCTATCGCCACCCAGGTGCTCCGCACAACCTGTTTGTCTTTTGAGCGTGTTAAAGACCTAAAAAAAAAAGCCATGGCCGCCCGGGTGAACCGCACAACTTGGACACTTCACACAATATGATGTAATAGGGCTGATGTCAGCGTGGGCCATAAATATTTGTCAACTGTCTGCATGCGCGCAAGAGAGAGTAAGAGATGCGAGTGTGTGTTAATTTTATGTTAATCCTCATGTTGTGTTCGTTTCCCAGTAACTTTTGACCGGATCATTTTATTTCATTATCAGTCCACAATAATACATATATTATCACCTATACATGTTGTATTAGATATTTTTTTGTCATCAGGTCTTGTGAACATTACAAGTTTTGAACTTGTATTTGCTGTGTATGTCCTGCAGGCCTTATTTTACCTGAGCTCATACCACTCATTTTTTAGGAAAACTAACATTATATAGATATTATTTTGACTATAACAAATACTAAGATGAAACCTATTGTACTATTTATATCACAAAATACTTCACTAAAATGTTTATCAAATTCACTTTTTTGAAACAAGTTACATTTTTTAAAAACTGGGGCACAAAATAACTTGTGCGTTCCCTGGTCAAAACTGACCAGTATGATTTGTTTAAAACAAAAGTCTAAATGTACACAGGGAAAACTATATTATAAATATAATGATTGACCCATACACTGTATTACCATATTTATAATTATAAAGTAGCTCTAATGTAATTTCTGTCAATTTTCATGAGTTTTTGAGCATGTTAAGACCCACAAAACGGGTAGAATTATTATTATTTAATTCTTAGGAAAACACGAGGGTCCTGAGCACCCTATAGTGCTTGGGCCCTAACTGACCTGCACTATAGTAAACAGTACACACACGTATGGATGTTGACTATACGAGTGACACGCGCACAGAGACTGAGCTTGAGAGACGATTACCCACAATTTCACAGCGAGAGAGAGAGAGAGAGAACGACCTTTGGCTAAGTTGTGATCATGTGACACTCACATGTAAAGCATAAACATATTACTCGTTTTGTAAAACCTTGCTCGTTTATCAAGTTAGAATTTGTCAAAAAATTATTTTTACATTTCTTACATTTATAGTATTTGGCTTGAATTAAAAAATTCACACAGAATTCAATGAAAATTTTGCATTACTTCTATACATACACAGACATAACAGTTATGACCAGGTATTTAATACTCTACTTTTATAAGCTACTTGGTTCTATGTAAACAAACCACCTGCACCAATAGATATTAATTAGAAAAGCTAAACTGAATATATTTACTGGAATTGTTTCATATTTTCACTTCTGAAATAACAGCGCTTTAGGTGAATTTTGAGATTTTGGAGTTGTTTTAAGACAAAACTTTATCTTTATCCGATCTACTTTTTCAAGACAGGCAGACATGTACAGTGCATATAGGCTTTAACCTAAAATACCATCACTCATTACGTTAAAGCTGATCAGCTTCTTTTTTTTTCCCTTTATCTTTTACCTTTTAACTATTTCTAAAAAATGTAAACATTTTTGTTTATAAGGTATGTTGAATTTTGTAGTGATTTACATTTTTAAAAATTCCAAATAAAATGGTATAACTGCTACAAGTCCTGGGTTTGTCCAGTTATACACCATTATTATTAGTTTTTTTCTCTAGTGGTTATATGTAAAAAAAATGTCGCTACCTTAAGTACTCTATAGTAAGTTGGATTTCGTTTAGTATTTAGGACGTTTAATGCCCCTGTGGCTCACGATCACTATGTGTACCTCTGATTGCGGACTTTGTTTTGAACACGTACAGAAAAAATTAAAGGAATAAATCAAAGAAATTCTCAGCAATATACCATTAGTAATGTTTTTTAATTTTTGCCAAAAAAGTCCCAATTTTATAAATAAATTGTAGTTTTATTCATAAAAGTAAAGAACTAAATATTTTACGATTAAAATTCTAATTTGTCAAGTACACAATACACAGTGTAATATGCAGTAAATGTTTACACGTCTGTTTGTGATAGAATAGTATAGAAAGATTTTACTACAAAGGAAAAAAGTTCTAGTACAATTTATTTATTTAAAGGGTAAAAAAGAGGAAGAAATGTTCAGTTGGAAAATACAAATTTACAAAAGTTACAAAATAAAATCTAGCTATATAATATAATTATTATTATTATTAAAGTCGAACTATATTATAACATACTTTTATAAAGAGTGAAAATCTGTACAGGTAATGTTATCGTTTTACAATTTCAAACATTTTACGTACAAAATAGTAAAAGCAAAGCAAATGACTCACTTTCAGTCAGTCAGTCATTTTTAAATTATTTTAAAAGACGTTTAAAAGTTTAATAAAAAGTCAGACGTCGCCTGTTTGTGGGCATGAGTCCAAGCGAGCAAAATGGGCTGTCTTCTCTGGATGGGAGGGGCATACATGATTAATCTGTCAATCACAGAGACACTAGCCAATCACAGGCATCTCCCTTAGCTCGTCTATATGGAAGAGGGTGGATAAATCCGTAAAGCATCTCCTTCGTGCAGGCAGTAATATTTACAAGCAGCATTTATTTAAGCGTAGTGTTTCAGAGATGATCAGGTTGAAGAACTAAGCTCTACAAGGTTGATCCTGAACGTTTAGATTTTTTATTTTTTACCCCAGGTACAGTTTCACCTTAGGTAATAATCGAAGTGACTTAGTTTGGGATAGTTTTGATTTTTCTTTCTTCATGTCTGTCTTAAATCAAAATTGAGGTGCACACAAGTTTTTTTTTTTAATAGGTCCAAAGTTTCGTTACAAGTTTCCCTGCTCTACACTTTTGGGATCTGGGCTCTTAGTGTGTGTGTGTGTGTGTGTGTGTGTGTGTGTGTGTGTGTGTGTGTGTGTCCCTGCACCTTCACGCCACATGGGACCTGGGGTCCAGCCTGACCCTGGACTAACCGCCGGTGTTGTTGCAGTAATAACACACTCTTACTGCTGTGTCAACTGAAAGCAGGCTGCAAAAGCAGCACATTTCCAGTCGGCTTCCAGAACCAGAATTACACACAATGCCTCGTGTGCAGACTGGACCTGGAAGAAGTTTGGTCTTCTTTTATAAAATAACAATAATAATTAATAAAAAAAAAAAATCTGATGTCATAGGTGATCAATTCAGCGTTCAAGTCAAACTGGGACGTGTGATTGAGCAGAACGAACACCGTTATGGGAGTTATATGAGGGGGTAAAAAGTATTTTTATTTCTCTATATATTCCTTTGTACACCAGAGCCCAGATCAGACCGCCTGTCTGATTCACACGCCGGCCTCCCAGGAACTCCCATAAACAAGTGAAAATGTTCTTGAAGCGAGGTCAATAACTCCCAGACGAGATCCTGGATTGTGCACATGGATCAGGATCACAGCCGTGCAATGTGATCGAGAACTAAAGGGAGTTTTTACCCTCATAACTTTTGTTCTGTTACTTTGTACAAACAAAAGATTTGAACTCTCCGCGTAGTTCTCGACAACAGCGTACACAGATTTCATGTGGCGTTGGGCCCTTCTTCTAACGGACTTTGTGTGTGTGTTGAAGCTGACCTAAATACGTTTCAAGTGTGGAGAGATTAGATTATATTGTTTTTAGCTCATGGATATGCGAGTGTTTTTATTTTTTTAACCCTTGTAGTAATAAATTTATCCAGTATATGTATGCGTGCGTGCGTATATATATACACACACACACACAGTGTGTATATACATTATATTAGATAGATAGGGAGAGAGTTAACAGAAGAATGTTGTATACAAACTTCAGGAAAAGAAAAATCATATGATGTATATTACATTAATATAATAATCATCATCATAATAATTTATCATGATGTATAGTGGATTTTTGAGGTTAGCATATATTGAAAAATGAATCCTAATTTAAAAAAATCATATTTGTAAGTTTATTTAATTGGAGATGTGATTTGGGCTCATTTTTGATAAATTTGCTAATTTCCAAATTTCTCGCCAGATTTCTGTAATGCTACTGTAATCCTATTTTTAATCTTGATTCTCACTGACGACGGAGAAAATTTGTTCTATGGTCTTGCATAACTTGATTTAAAAAATGTAAACTTGTAAACACTCCGATCTGCCTTTTTCTCCAAACTCTGAGCGAATTAGTTTCAAATCCACTCATTACCACTCAAGTCCTAAACACAGCAGGTGCTAACTAGTCAAAAATCGCGTATAAAGCGTATAAATTGTGTAGCGACATTACACTGAGAAACTTTTAAGCATAATATGTCCTACGATTAAAAATGCTAAGCTGAAGAAGGTGCAACAAAACAAACAAACAAACAAAAAACTCTTATGCAAATACTGTATTTGAGCTTCGTCCCAGATCTCTAGCCGAGGCGCGAACGATAAGTAAACTGTAATATAGTTTATTGACTCAGGGAGCATGACAGTCACACAGAAACAAGGCGAGGTCTTACAGGAAAACTGCATTTCTATTGAGAAAATTGAAGGTAATAAGTGGAATTTAGGTGAGGGAATAAAGAAAGGGAGTAAAATAAATTGTAAGGTTGTGCGAACTGAACTCCATGCCTCCCTTTTAAAGCCCGAGGTCCTTAACTAATAATTTCACGGCAGTCGTGCTAGGTTTAGCCCCTTCACGCACCTGTTAAAGTGGAGGCCGCAAGCCAAAAGCTCCGCCTGAAAAGATTTGGGCGGACACACATCACAGGGGAATCCGTGACATTTATGTATAATTATATTCTATTTACTGTACAATTACAGTTTTAACAGACGAGTCAGAAGTAGGAGCAAGTTGTTTGAAAGAAAACTCCACTCTTAAACTCTAAAACTCAGAACGCAGTGAAGGTACATACGGCATTGCTGCGCTGTGAGGGTTCTGGCCGAAAAAAAAGGATGTGCAGCAAGGATAACCTGGTACAGGTGTGCTGGTGCGCTATTCACAAATTGCACCTAACAAACCTAAAAAACAAATAAACAAAAAAACGATTCAGTTACACGTCACAATACTTTTGTGTGTAGGGCTGTAACTATAGAATATTTTAGTAATTGAGTATTATACCAAAAATTTTAACCGGATAAAATGTAATTTTGCTTAATTAAACAGCAATGTAAAATATACAGTTGGGGAAATAAGTGTTTGATCCCCTACAGATTTTCTAAATTTGCCCACTTACCTGATCATAGGTTAATGGTAAAGTATTTGATCCCCTACCAACCAACAATAATTCTGCCTCTCACAGACTGGTTATGTGCTACCTGTCCACAAAATCTCTATCTTCCATTCAAACCTCACCACCATCGGCAAGACCAAAGAGCTGTCAAAGCAAGTCA
>JAOVVA010043182.1:0-14811 GCA_028565275.1 Leiocassis micropogon
TCGCCTTTTAAACCAACGCACGAACGCGCAATAATCCTAGACAACTCAATCCAGCTCTACTAATCATCAACAACAGGCGAGCTCGAAAAACCGACTTAGCCGGATTGTAATTAGTGCGATGATCTCATCTTAGATGTGTCAGTTCATCTTGGATGTGTCAAGCGAAGTACGAAGAACGGACCCCTGGTAAAGTTTCCTCAGTCATGTATTATTCGTGTTAGATGTGCAATTATAAACACACAGGCGGGTTATCACGCTACAATTATGGAAAGCCTTAAGAGTAAAATTCGGTCATGTGATTAATTTGTATTAAAAATAGTAACACATTAAAATTTCTAGATTAATCACGAGTTAACATGTTACTATTGACAGCTCTAGTCAATAGCTGTTAGCTCTCAGTTTCTTTACCAAAAAAAATATAATTAAGAGGAAATACTAATTTTAACACAGTATAAAAAGTATGTGACTGTATGACCAGGGCTGGGACAACCCTTCTGCACAGTACAGTATGTATTAAAATTTTTTAAAGTCAGCCTTTGAAGCTCACAATGGGCCATTTCCATATCTTTCTGTGTTCCTAATGACATTTGGTGGACATATGACCCTGATATGAAGACATACATATTTTGTAAAAAGGTAAAGACATGTTCTGCATTGAGATTATTGTAATTGTGTCCACAAAGAAAAGATTTAATCAGTGTGCATTACTTGTGCCAAAGGTGCCACCTCTCTAGTGCATCACCATGTCCTTGCCCTACTACTGGAGGTTATCTTTTATGTCCATCTATAGAATCTATAGTAAGTTCTCAGCTGCCTTAAAATATAAAATCTACAATGCATAAAAAACCCTATAATAATATCTCTTGAGTGATGGCATTTGATCCATCTTGCTCGTACTGTATTTTTGGCCTGATCTACCACAACGCTGAAATACTCGCTTACTTTGATTTCTTTTAGAATAGCTGCACGGATATTATCAGGAAGACCCTGTAGCATCTCAGACTGACCAGATTATGTCTCAGTATGTCATTTTGTCATATTTGTTTTTATGTTGTCCAATTTATCATGGTCGTTTCCCTTATTCACATTATCCACTGTCTCTGTGGCCTCTCACTGTGCTTTATTTTGGGTTTCCTGAGCAGCAGCTACCGCACCACCTGGTTTAATATACACTGTTTTCTCTCACATGTTTACTGTACCGTTTATTAGAGGGTTTAAGACAGAGGCATTTTTTTGTGTGTGTGTGTGTGTGTGTCTGTGTGTTTTTCACATCCTGCCCATGCTATCATGGCACTGGTGTTATTAGCATAATGATGTAATTAGCTTCGGCAGCAAAACCACCAACACTGCACGTGGCTTCTTTCCAGTTTCTGAAGGTAAATGGTGGATCACTGAAGGTGGAGAGGCTAAAGTGTGAGCAGGCAAAACAATAAACTGCACCCTTCCTGTGCAAATATTCCAGACATTTATTGGTGTTGCACCATATTTCTTGAATTAAGTTCCTATTTCTGTCCCTGTGGAGAGTTTGTGGGAAGATCTGAAGTGATGGGTGCTTTGAGCCCTTTGCCTTTAATGTGGAAATGTGTAAAATGGGTAATACTGGATAGGAGACAATTATCAGTATTATTTTTCCACACAAGGCTGTTTATTACAGATATACATGTCATCTAATTCTCTCTCTCTCTCTCTCTCTCTCTCTGTAAGTGTCTCTCCTTCACACTCAACCTAATTCATTTTCTAAAATCAAGCCTTCCGTTAACACACACACACACACACACACACACACACACACACACACACACACACACACACACACACAAGTGAAGACTCTTCACTCCAAGCAGTTCCTATTTATTTCTTCATGTGGACACTAATTATAGCGTACCTGACGGACTAACTGTGACAGTAGGCACAGCTGGCTCCTCTATCTCTGCCGACTCTAGATCCTTCTCCTGGGCACTTTCACTATGTTTTGTCCTTTCTCTCTCCTCCTTACCTCTTCACTCTACTGCTGCCTTTTTAGTAAAGAAATCTGTTATGTCAATAGCATTCCCATTTCTCTTCATCCTAGTCTTTTTCATCTTCTCTTTGTATCAACTGGCAACGGCATCTAACCGTCTTCACATTTTTCAGTTTCAGTAACCTAACATTAGCCTCACCTTATACGTGTGAATAAAATTTGGGATGTTTTTTTTTTTTATCTGAATAAAATAAAAACTAAAACAGACATTCAATTCACATGAATCAATATTTTATTTAAAATAGATCACAGAGAACATAACAAATGTTTAACATGCCTGGTCTTAAAAAAGTTGGGATGGAGGCATGTTAATGAGGAGATGAGTATAGCATCTCCTCTTCTTTTCAAAATAGTTTGAAAACATCTGGGAATTGAGGATTTTCCGGAGTTTTGATGTTGGAATTTGGTCCCATTCTTCCTGATATAGGTTTCCAGCTGCTAAAGAGTTTGTGGTCATCTTTGACATATTTTAATTTAATGTTCTCTATAGGTACTGAACTGCAGGCAGGCCAGTTCAGCGCTCGGACTCTTCTACTACGAAGCCATGCTGTTGTAATAGATGCAGTATGTGGTTTTGCACTGTCCTGCTGAAATACACAAGGCCTTCTCTAAAATCTTGCCATACCTTTCAGCATTCATAATGCCTTTCAAAACATGCAAGCTGCCCATACCATATGCACTTATAAGCCCACATACCATCAGACATGTGGTCTTTTAAACTAAAACACTGGAACATGCTGGAAGGTTTCCCTCCATTTTAGCCCGGAGGACATGGTGTCCGTGACTTCCAACAAGAATGTCAAATTTGGACTTAACACTTTTCTATTTCGAAACAGTCCATTTTAAATGAGCCTTGGCCCACAGGATACAACACCGCTTCTGGACCAGTTTCACATATGGTCTCCTTTTGCATAATAAAGCTTTAGTTGGCATCTGCAGATGGCACGATGGATTATGTGGTGACAATGGTTTCTAGAAGTATTCCTGGGCCCATTTAGTAATGTCAATGACACAACCATGCTGATAAGTGATGCAGTGTCATTTGAGGGCCCGAAGACCACAGGCATCCAACAAAGGTCTTTGGCCTTGGCCCTTTCCCAAGAGATTTCTTTAATTTCTCTTAATCTTTTAACATTGTTATACAATATGGATGATGAGATTTGCCAAGATGAAGGGAGGTCAACAACATCTCTTGCCAAGCTCAAGTTGGAGGCAGATGGAGTGGTTACCCTAGCCAAACTCATAACAGAGGCTAATGCGTTCTCCACTCAAACAAAAGCCATGACAGAGAAACATTAGGCAGCCTATCATGCCAAACTCCAGACAGGGGTTAATGGGGAATCCTCCAAAGCAAACTCACACCAGAAGCAAGGACACTGTCACTCCAGAAGTGACTTACAGAAATAATGTGGCTTGCCCAGACTCAGGCAATGATGTCTTCACTCCACCATGAACCTCCAGTAAGGATAATGTTTGTATTTTGCAAGCAGACTCCAAAAAGGGCACCCACAAGATTCCAGGGATTATGCCCTAGCTCTGCCATCTATCTCCCGCCAATCTGTCCTCTGCCTCTCTTTTACAAGTGGGTGTTGTTGAGTACATCTATCACAAAAACTGAAAATCTTGTGGACATTTTACCCAGGGAGTAGGACGATATAGTAATATCTGAACACTTCACTGGATGAGGATGCTTTTAGGGGTCATGTCTGAAACACACAGGCTTACTGGGTAACCTGCTGCCAGTATTCTTGAAAGGAACCCTGTGGTCCTTAAAATAACTACAGGTCTTTAGGGGCAACATAATAGCAATTTCTTTGCCTCACATGCTCTTTGTCAGGAGACATTCAGAAAGAACATGCCAGAGATTCTTTCTGTCTTACTTTTTACCAAGGATATGGATATTTTTTTTTTCCTCTAAAGGTGAGTTCACTCCTACAGTACATACAGTATACAGATACACACCCTCTTGAATGTACTTTTGATGAAAACTCTGCACAGGGATGCTGTTGTTAGTAGCAGGAAGGTCAGGACGCCCAACATAGGAACAAAGGGGGAGTTAATAAGGTACGTTACTTTTAACACTCATGTATGTTTTTTTTTTTCTATTGCCAGATAGCTTCTGCCTACACTAAGATCTGCCTACACAAAATAATAAGACATTGCATGGTAAAATGCTTACTGAATCTGTAAAAAATATGGATAATTCTTTTTATGTTGATTTTCCACAATGTTCTAGATATAATAAGTTAAAACATTGCTTTGATGGAGGCGGCACGGAGGTGTAGGTTCGATTCCCATCTCTGTGTGCATGGAGTTTCCCCCTCAAGGACGGGGAGCATGTTCTTCCCTTGGTGGGTTTCCTTCAGGTACTATGGTTTCCTCCCACAGTCCAAAGACCTGTAAGTTAGGCTAATTGGAGTTCCCAAATTGCCCGTTGTGTGTGAATGTGTGTGAGTGTGTGTATGTGTGTGTGCCCTGCAATGGATTGGCACCCTGTCCAGGTGTATCCCGCCTCATGCCCTAAGCCTCCTGGAATAGGTTCCAGGCCCCCCATGCCCCTGAATACAGCATAAAGCGGTATAGACGATGAGTGAGTGAGTGCTTTAAAGGGAATTTTCGCATTTTACTTTAAGCCAGAATTCAAAGTATCATATTTATATTTTCATTGTACTTTTGCAGTTTTCTTGTAGCTATTCTTGTAAGAGGATGACATTGGCCCATTGGGGTGTTCAACATCCTGTATTTGTGAAACTACAGTAAATGGCATATGTCTTGTGGGTAGAGGTAAGTTCAAGGTGGCACCCCTGATTCAAAGGCACCAACACTTTCTCAACCACCATTCCCTGCTGGATCAGTCAAAGATCTATAGGGGCCAGAAATAAGATCTACGGCCACCAGAGACAATAGAGGACAAGAGGAAAAGATGCAGTCTACAGTATATGCACCAAAGAAATGTCAAAAGAAGCATTATACAAGTTAGTTCTAATTAAGTAACCTTATTGGATGAGAGCTATTCCACGAGTAATGATAATAGATTTAACAGCAATAGGAAGTGTTTGCATCACAATTGTGTAGGTGCTCTACACCTGTTAATTACATTTACATTTAGCCATTTGGCAGTCACTTTCTATCCTGAGCGACTTACAAAAATGATACACCGTAATTACACTAACTGTTGGTTGCAGAATGGGTAAAAGTAGGTCTGTACAGTCCGCAGCTGCCAAAACCCTTATTCACAACCAGTCACAGAAACACTTTCAGGAAGAACACATTCCTGGAAAAGTGATATCATCTTAAAAAAACACATTGCCCTTAAGTTATTTTATTTATGCATAACGAAAGATACAAAGATAAAGAGCTTCTAACACGAGGCTGAATCCTAAATCCTTCTCAAACCTCTGATCAAGAGCACTACCTGGTGTATGGGAGAAGTGGATTGTTCACCCTACATAGTGCACTAGTTTTCCATTTGATGCTATTTCAGGTTCATTCCCAGAACTTAACGTACTGTAGCCGATATTCTAGTGGGATAAGTGGAAATGCAAACTAAAATTTCATAACATTCTTAGGACTCACCTGTTGGCTACATGGCAGCGGAAAGAATTGAAAAATACTTTCTCCCCTGTTAATTACATTTACTAACTGTCCGTCACCAGCTCCACCAGTCACAGTTGGTTAATTCCCTCTGATGTGGAAAGATATGTAACTGTTAAAAAAATAACTGTTGAAGTTAAATAATAAATTATAATTTGTTGATAAATAGATGGTGTTAAATAAAAGCAATATCACTCCCGAGGTCATGCCGTTGTACTGGATATCATTGTGGCTGTGATGACTACGACACCACAGCCATGCTGAAATTCATCACAACATCACAACATCACAACCTTGATTGTAATATTGCTTTAATATATGTCAGATATGTAGCTTAAACACAGTATTTGCAAAGCAAAAAAAAAATTATTTTGCAATTTATGAATATGTCCTTTGCTTTCTAAGGAATCAAACCAATACTAGAACCAAGAAAATACACACACCCATATATTCTATTCCTAATAAAATAATGGTGTTAAAACAAATGTTCTTGTTAAACTTTGACACAAAGTAGACTTTGATAAATAGCACAATATGTTCCATCTGAGTATGTGTTACAAGAATCCATACAGTATAGCTTTTTTTCTTGTTTTTCTGAAAACAAGCAGTGTAAGGTCAGGTCAGTGAGACTCACAGGCCATAAATAGCAAAGAGAACTTTAAAACTTAAGATATTTACAAAAACTTGATGTGTAGAGAGCAGACATACTGTACATATATAAACTGTTATAGTGTGTAAACCACCCAGGGGAATCCAACCCTGGGAAATGGTTTAAAATGAGCTAATTAATAAAGACTGCAAAGGTCATGCTGGGTTGAAAAAGCACTCAGGGCTAGAGGCATATTACATCTAAATAGCCAGATGTATCTTTATTAAAAAAAAAGGGGGGGGGGGGATAGCAGATAGACACAGCATAATAAAATAAATCACACTGCCAACACATAAGTCAAAATCATACAGTGATAACATTGTAATTAAGAGCTTAACATTAAACACAGTGCTTGTATATCTGAAAGTCCCCATGCTCATAAATTAGCAAATAGAATTGCGTCCACGCTATCACCCCTTACCCTTCGCCGCAGGATTTACTCAGGGATTATAAAACCATGGGTTACTACAGATTATCATCGAACGCCAGACCATCAGGCACATTTCGATAAACTGAAATAAACAGCTTGTGCAGCATATTTAAACACTTAATGTAAAGTTATTTCACCAAGTCGCAGGGCAGTTATTCAACTAAATGCTGGTAACTCTGGTAAAAAAAGTGAAAGTACAGCTTTAAATCTATTTATATTGAAGATCAACAACTTTAAATTCTTCACACAAGTTACAAAAGTATGAACATATAGTTTTACATAGATAGATAGATAGATAGATAGATAGATAGATAGATAGATACAGTAGATACAATATGTACAATAATTATATAAAAAGAAGAAGATTTGTACCTCGGGTACAGAACACACTGATTTTACTTCCTCTTATAGCCCAGAAAAATATTAGATAAGATCAACTTGAGGGGCGGGCCTTAGTGGTTAGCACCATCACCTTGCACCTCCAGGGCCTGGGTATAATTCCTGGCCAGGTTCGATCCCCGCCTCTGCGAGTTTGCATGTTCTTCCCACCTTGGTGGGTTTCCTCCAGGTACTCCGGTTTCCTCCCACAGTCAAAATACATGCAGATGAGGATACTTGGCTTTCCTCAAAATTGACTATAGTGTGTGAATGAGTGTGTGTATATGTGTGAATCCTGCGATGGATTGGCACCCTGTCCAGGGTGTACCCTGCCCCCTGCCCTAAGTCTCTTGGGATTGGATCCAGGCCCCCTGTGACACTGTATACAGGATAAAGCGGTATAGACGATGAGTGAGTGAGAGAGAAATCAACATGAGCATTATTCCTCAGCTATCAAACAATAGATAACATAATAATAACTAGCCGACTGTTAACTAATGCTGTTTTCAACTAATCGTGGAATTGTGATGGAATTTGGAGTGTCATCATTTTGGACCTCTGTGTGTTCAAGAAACAGGATTAGTGGGAAAAAAGAAATGTGGCCGCCTCCATGTGTGCCTTTGGTTAATCAGTTAATGTTAGTGATATGACTGTACATACAGTATATTTCCTTACTCCAAATGATGAACTGTGTCATCTGTATAGTTAAAGATGCATCTGTATGTTTTCTTTTAAAGCAAATCCATTTACATGTACAGTATATACTGTAACAAAGTAACTTTAAATTCTTCACACAAGTTACAAAAGTATGAACATATACTAAAGATAAGGACGGCCTACTTTACTCACCGTTGATGCTCTCGGCAGCCATGTTGATTTGACATCATGTGCTGAACTTTCTGCGTAGGAATTATACCGTAGGTTGTTTTCCTAATCAGAGAGTGGAAATTCACCAGAAAATTGGAGATATGAGCTTTAGACAAACTGCAGTGATAACTATGAAGTGTGCACAGCAGCAGAGAGCTGAAAGATCTCATTCCGTCTGTCAGATCCGTCTGATAATGTTTCTATTTGTTAGGAATTAAGATCAACTTCTCCAAACCATCTGATGCTACAATATCACTATTTTTTTAAAATATATGATCATAAAAATTAGAGTGATGTCAAAAGTTCAGGTGAAAGTAACACGCACAGAGAGGTACAAATACTTTAAAAAAGTTTTTTTTTTCTTTTACTTTCTGCTTCAGGGTAAATATAAATAGATTTATATTTATGCAAACCCAAGTTTTCCAAGGTTTTAGGTTTAAGGTAAGACATCCATAAGATTTTCAACAATGTAACTCGTGACTTGAACTTGAATGATACATACACATACACACACACACACACACACACACACTCTCTCTCTCTCTCTCTCTCTCACTTGTGATTATGAGCTACACAGCATGTGTTTGAAATTCTTAAAATATTATTTCTACAAATATGATTTATCCAAAATATATGAATAAATGTAATAAAAATGTATGAATGAATGATTTATATAAAATAAATAAATAAATAAAGTGCAAAAAATACTATGCAAAATCAAATGCAGATATTAAGGTAATTAAACCATGTGTAAAATGTTTTTTTTTAAAGTGGAAATAAATAAATAAATACTTTTCAAAACCCATATAAATATAAAATATAAAAAAAAAAACATAAATGGATGCAATTCAAAATATGTTAATTTATGTATATAATAAAATATATATACATATACAACACCAACAACAATAATAATAATAATAATAATAATAATAATAATAATAATAATAAATATTTATCAAAATTGTATAAAATGAGTAAACAAATCGTATAAAAAATTACATAAAATATGTAAAATCAATATGTGAATTAGGGAAAACATTGAAGAATTGATTTATGCCTGAACATAAATCAATTGAGTTAAAATATTACTTGAAAAACAAATGTTAGGTGGAAAATAATGAAACAATTGTGTAAAAAAAAATGCATGTTTTAAAATCCATTGAAAAATTTATTAAATAAACATAAATTAAAAAATTAATCTCGCACATGCTCAACAAGTATGGTGACTTACTCATCCTGTAATAAGTTCCATGTCTTGGGTTTTATTTGTTGTACTGTAAGTAACCCACGTTTTTGGAAACATTTATGTAATTAGACATTTGCATAGGGGCGTAGATGACTCCAGCAGAGAAGGACAGAAATAAAATAAAAAAAGCACAGTAATGATGAACCATGGCTTTACGAGATGCTTCATTTTAGACATCATGTTGAAATTATAAATGTAATTCCAGCCTGCAGAATGTTCAAAGCTCAGCTCATTACATGAAGTGGCAATCTCATGGTCGATAATGTTTCTGTCATTATCCAGAGCGTGAACATCTGCATCTAGGATTATTATCATCATCATCATCATCATCATCATCATCATCATCGAAAGCATCATAAAAGGAAAGAAACAAAAGAAAATCTCTGTCCATTTTTATTTCAGACGCTCCATAATGGCAAGTGATTTGCTGTTGATGCCTTAAGGCTTTTTTATTCTTTTATTTTTATCCAACAGCAAGCAAATGATCACTTTTGCCTAGGATTTAATTTGTGATTTCAACTCTCAATATCTTTACATAATTGTGCAACACCAGTGCAAATTGGTGTGATACAGCTAACAGACGTTGAGATGTTGTTCAACTGATGTAGTTACAGAGTTGAAATGAGTGCAGAAGGGATGAAGGAGGGAATGATTTAACCATTTGTAGAGTTCAGATTGAGGTCAGTATGTGCATGCAAAATTTAATGTCATGGTGAGGAATAGGAAAAGTAGGGAAGATAAAAAGAACTCACTCAAGCAAGAGGAATCTTTTTGTTTTTAAAGCCTAGATATTAAATTGTTAAATGGACATGAAAATTAATTTATATTTAAATATGGCTCTTATAAATGATTATTTTTACATGTTTTTTCTCCTCACAATAAATTGACTTTCATGTGAGTTTTTTATACAATTCATTATTTACGTGCATGACTTTTACATGGTTCATTTACTTTCACATGATTTTTTAAACAATTCCCACATGTTTTTTTTTTATTTAACAAATGCAAATAAACTTTTTTTTTTTTTTTTTTTAAACAAAATGACACATTCAGGTCAACATGACATATTTATTTATTTATGTTTGTATTTAACAAATTCTTTATACTGTATCTTTAAGCATTTTCAAATATTTTGTACTTGTTTATACTTTTCAAAATGCCTTTATTCATTCAACTTTATTTCAGTTTATTTATTCATGCATTCATTCACACGGTTAATTTTACATCAATATGAGATTTATTTATTAATGCATTAATTAATTTGTTTGTTTGTTTGTTAATTTTTGTCAACATTTTGATACATTTTAATACAACTCTGACCTTTTTTATAATTTTTTCTAAAAATGTTTTATTTTTACTTGGACACATGTTTTATTTATTGTGACATTTAATTTTTTTAATTCTTACTTTACACCCTATATATTTACTTTCACATGACCCCTATACATAATGCAATCATTTTATGTAATCTATTCCTAGTGGGTTTACTGTTTTAAACATTTCACATTTCTACCCTAACTTTTTTTGGTTAGCGATGCTGGCAGCTTGGTTTTATTTAATTATTTTTCATTTCATTCTTTTGTAAAGTCATTTAAATGCCTGTGTGTATGAGGCTGTGCTGTCTGAATAAATATGCAATAAATACATCTTTGGCTACCAAATAGCTTTAAAATGGAAAAGAGGTAATGGAGTCTAAATAACAAACTTTTATATGCTGTGTGCTAAATGAACCAAGACAAGGCCATTATGGGCCACAAAAAAAGCTTTTCCATAAGCATTGTTAAAATGCTTTAAATACATTAAGTAGTGACTGTGGATAATGACTCAGGGAAGGAAGAAACTGAGGATTAGCTGAAAATTCCAAGCTCTAAAGCTAGAAATTACCATTGTACTGATTAATCACCTACCTGTATTTATTTTATTTATTTATTTATTTAATTTGTGGTACAATGCATCTTCGTTACATAAACAAGCACTTGGTCACTGTCTAACAAAGTCTTGCCAATTCTTTAATATAATTTAAAGCCACTCAGGAGAGTTTGGCCCTTTTAGATTTCTCTTACAAATTTGTATAGCACTTATAATAAGCAGAATATGAGAAGATGAAAGAAATCAGTATTCCATCTTCCAAAATCTCTGCTATTTATATCTAGCTGTAATAAACAACTTGGAATGATATAATATTGGAAACATTTGACTGAGTGACTGTTACTGTAGATTAAATATTTAAACAATTAATAGCTCTTAATGTCTACTCTTGGTTTGAGCTCTGCAACTGCAAGACTGAATGTTGAAACTGATAAATCAGCACAAAGACCAGAGAGCTATCTGTGGGAGAAAAGCATGTCATTTTGAACATGAGAAAACACGAAAAATCAATATTGCACAAGCACTGGAAAAGGCCAACAGGACCATTTGCTAAAAAAAAAAAAAATTATTATATATATTTAAGATAAAAAAAATATAGAGGCTATGCCACAAGATTCAATCCTCTTGTCAGCAGTAAGGATTGGTACAGTTTGGAATTGGCAAAGTAACACACAGATAAGCCAGAAAAGTTCTGGGAACAAGATTAACCTCTACCAAAGGATACAGGTATGTTCATGATCCAAATTGTTCAAGCACAGAGCTGGTAACGTCATTACCTGGGCTTGCATGACTGCTTCTGGAATGAGCTCACTAATCTTTATTGATGAGGGAACTCATGATGGGATTCAGAGTTCTACAGTAACATCCTGTCTGCCAGTTGACAGAAAAATGCACCAAATGCAATCAACTGTTCAAAGGAGATTATTGTGTATTTTGGATAAACACCTTCAGCATTGATTTACAGTGTAAAATGAAATGAAGATCAGAAAAGACCATGGGGTTCATTGGTAGTGTATATATAAATTTTTTTATCATATTTATTACTTTTTATATTATCAAAATTTAAGCACATCAGAATGCGATATACAGTAGATGTCCCATTATGTTATGTGTCACGCACACTCGCTCCATGACCGGCACTAGGACCCGGAAGTAGTACGGTCGCGATTCAAGAAGCATAAATCGCTCAGTCATTGAGTCTGCCCATGCCGTTTCCGATGCTTTGCTGGTTATTCCGTGAGTACTCATCACTTTGGGTTTTCTTCCTGATCGAGTGTGTGTTGCTAGAACACGAGTTTAATTGTGTAAACTCTGTCTCTCAACATGAGAGAGTTCTAATAATAAATCGCGTGGTTATCCTGCCTGTTTGCGCTACTTCCGCATTTGGGTTTACCATCCACGCTACACGGGCTAACTGCTAGTCTTCTGGTCCAGCTCCGGTTGCCTGTGACAGAATGACTGAGCCATCTGCAGTAAACCCAGCTGATTACTCTCACCTCTGCGATGTGGTAAACGACATGCTGAGTTGATTGAGCAGCTAAGCGGTGAAGTTGCGGCTCTCTGCGGTAGCGTCCAAGACGTCGGAGCCTTGCGCCGTGAGGTGGTGGAGCTGCGGCGGGAGAATGCGGCGCTCCGCGAAGCTGCCTCTCTTCTGGCTAGTCTGCCGCCCGTCGCGGTGGGATGGGAAGTGTAGTGTTTTTTTAACAGCACTAGATCTTGTGTTTGAGTTTAACTCCACCAAATACTCCACAGATCGGTTGCGCATTGCTCTTCTTGTCTCGTTGTTGTCCGGGCAGGCAGCAGAGTGGGCCACGGCGGTTCTCCATTTGGACTCAGACACAGCTCACTTCTATAATGAATTTACCCGCCAGCTAAAGCTCACCTTTGAACACCCTGCTGGAGAGGTAGGGACCGACACCAAACTGTATCATCTACAGCAGGGAGGGTCATCCGTGAGCCGTTACACCGCGGATTTCCGTACCCTCGCAGTCCAGACCACCTGGGGAGACACTGCCCTCCAGACAAAATACTTAGAGGGACTGGCTTCCCGTATTAAGGATGAACTCGCCGGACAAGAGCTGCCCGCGACGCTGGAGGGTCTCATCCAACTGGCCCTTCGCAATACCTGCTTTCTCGTCCGAAGCCAGCCCCTCGAACCCTGCCGCCCACCATGCCATCACTATTACACACCACGCCCCGGTCCTCCACCTTCTTCTCTCACGCCCCGGTTCCTGACACCCGACCTACCTTCACCCCCACAGTCATCGGACCTGTCGGATCTCCACCCCCCGCCGTGGTTGACACGGCAGCTGGGGAACCCATGCAATTAGGGCGCGCCTCCTTAACCGCTGCTGAACGGGAGCATCACGGGAGCGGCACACCACAGAGCCATTTGCCTCCTCAGGCCAGGAAACTCTCAGGCCCGGTGAAGAATGAGACCAACTCACCGGGCCCTCTACAACTCTCCACCACTACGACCAACACCTCCCATCTCAAAGTTCAAGTACACCTCCAGTTTGGCCACAAACGGGTCAGAAGTACTGCGTTCATTGACTCCGGCGCCGCAGGTAACTTCATTGACTCCTCTTATGCCAAAAAACTGGGAGTGAAAGTCGCGGCGTTATCCCAGCCTGTTCGGATTACATCTGTCAACGGTCTGCCCTTTTCCTCCAGTCCCATCACCACCCAAACCCAACTCGTCACCCTACTCATCGACCAGCACCAAAAACAGATCCGGTTTCACCTCACCCCCATCTCATCTCCCCCCATCATCCTTGGACATCCTTGGCTACTTCAGCATGACCCCCTCATCTCCTGGACACAGAATCGGATTCTACAGTGGGGCCCGACCTGCACCAAACTCTGCCTATGGGCTTCGGCTGGGACGTGTTCTAGGGAGTCCGAGGCCCCCGACGTTGACACCAACGCCATCCCCGCCACCTATCGGGACCTGGCTGAAGTGTTCTGTAAGAAGCACGCCACACACCTTCCTCCTCACCCCCCCTACAACCTGGCGATAGACCTTCAGCTGGGCACTGTCCCTCCCCGCGGCCATCTCTACTCCTTATCCACCACGGAGATGCAGGCGATGGAGGAGTATGTATCCAATGCTCTCCGCCAAGGCATCATCCGGCCCTCCTCCTCGCCTGCCGCCGCGGGGTTCTTCTTCATAAAGAAAAAAGGCGGCGAACTCCGCTCATGTGTCAACTATCGGGGGCTTAACATCACCATCAAGAACCGGCACCCATTGCCTCTTACCAACTCAGCCCTGGACGCCCTCTCTGGTGACAACATTTTCACAAAGTTGGACCTCCGGAGCACCTACAACTTGGTGCGCATCAGAGAGGGTGAGGAGTGGAAGACGGCCTTCATTACCCCCACTGGACACTACGAAAGTCTAGTCGTTCCATTCGGACTCTGCAATGCACCCGCCGCCTTCCAACAATTTATCAATGATGTCCTCCGAGACATGCTAGGCCGGTGGGTGTTCATTTATCTGGACGATATCCTCATCTATTCACGCACAGTTGACGAGCACGTCCAACATGTCAGGGCGGTCCTCAAGAGATTGCTCGCCCATCAGTTGTATTGTAAGTTGGAGAAATGCCACTTCACCCTCCACTTCACCACTTCACTCTCAACCCTGCTGCCATCTCCGCCTTCCATGAACTCTGTGGCCGATTCACCACCGCCCCAATTCTCCTCCCTCCAGATGCAAGTAAGCCATTCATTGTGAGGGGGGGGGGGGGGGGGGG
>JAOVVA010043281.1:0-14798 GCA_028565275.1 Leiocassis micropogon
TTATATTTCTTATATATTTTGAAAACTTGTATATTTTGTTCTACTTTCTTATAGTTAAGATATTTATTTATTTATTGCCCTTTTTCTTTTTTTTGTTCTTGTTTCTTGTTAACTGTTTTTTTTTTTTAGGTCACGGGCGGTCGTGTAAGCATTTCACAGCATATCGTACTGTGTATGACTGTGTATGTGACAAATAGAATTTGAATTTGAATTTGTTTTTGTTTATTTTCCGCACAACCTTCATTTTTCCACCAAAATTATCAGCATATTATAGTTTTAGATTTTCTGCCAAGATAAAACCACATATGTGAAAATAACACATTAAATCATTACATAGTTGATCAATTTTACACAGGACTAGACAAACTTAAACCCACCTAGCATTACCATAGCATAATATATTTTACACAGATGGGATTTTGACCAATGGTGCAAGGTGACAACACTAAGCCACCACGCCGCCCAGTGACGTATAATATCTGTATTTATCTATCTAATTATAGTCACTGAAAAGTGACATTTTCTTGGGTAAACAATGTGGCAATTTTATTTTTATTGTTTTATAACTTAGATTGTAACATAAGCAGTATGGTGGCTTAGTGGTTAGCACTGTCACCTTGCATATCCAGGTCAAGGGTTCGAGTCTCGCCTCAGGGTCTGTGTGCATGGAGTTTGGATATTCGCCCTGGTTTCCTCCCGCAGTCAAAAGGCATGACCATTAGGCTGAATGGCTTCTCAAATTGTCCGTAGTGTGTGTGTGTGTGTGTGTGTGTGTGTGTGTGTCTGTATGTGCCCTGTGATGGATCCGGGGTGTACCCTGCCACATTCCACTAAGTCTCCTGGGATATCCTGTATAGAGGATAAAGCAGTATAGTTGATGAGAGTGTGAGTGAGTCAGAAACATATTTTTTTAATGACTAAAGAAAAAAGGTATCATGAAAAGAAGATTGAAGGGAGAGTCAAAACCTTCAATGTCAACAATGCCAAAAAAATAAGTAGGAAGCATTGCACACACTGTTAAGATAATCTAAAAAAAAAAAAGATGCGGGGCAAGAGAAAAGCACTCAGTTCTACACACAACCAGTCTCCAGTAGTGTTACCTTGGGAGGCAGTGGCTGAATTACCAGCAAGTGGCATGTGCATTTTTTATATGAGATTTTTTTGTTTTGCTTAAAAAAGGTTGTTAAAGTTTTTTTATCAAAATTAACATGTATTTCTCTTTCCATATTTAAATAAAAAGAAAATAAATTATTTAACATTTCACTAGCTTAGTGGTTAAGTCATTGGACTACTGATAAGGGAGGTCCCAGGTCCACTGTTGGGCCCAAGGGTCTTCAACTGATTTTTATTTCCTATTTGACGTATGTGTATATACATGAGTCTACCATCAGGGGGAGACAGAGGCCACATATGCAATACAGCTATAACAGTATAAATAAATCTTTTAAAAAAAACTTTTATATTCTCAGATGAAATTTCTTGTATTTATTTACATTCATATATATTGTTATTTTATTGTGTATCTGCCTTTCCAATGTTGTCTTAGTTTAAGTTTATGTAAAAAAAAAATGCAGTTTCTACTATGAACATAGACCATAGTTATAGAATATTATTTCTTAGTATTACAGATGAAGAAAAACAAGATATGGCTTTTATAAAATACAGTATAAGGCATAAGATGTACTGCTTAAATCGAGAAGAGAAAAATGTGTTGAAATTGCGCTACTTTTTTTTATAAAAAAAAAACTCCAAAGGAGTTATTCCCAAAGGCTAAGTATTTGTATGAATCCAATAATCATATAAATACAACAAATGGTAACATTCCAACCCATAAAGAAGTGGAACCATGAATAAACATTTAGTTTAGTATTTAATGAGCATTTACTCCTTTATTCAACATGGTCACCTGGTCCTTGAAATGCCTCACTGCACTGCACTGTACTAAATATCAGTACAACAATACAGATGTGTCAATAAAAACAAAAATATATTTTTGCATCACATCACTTTTAACATAATTTTACAAAACAAAATTATCAAATTATTATTGTCCAATTATTCTACTTTTGTTAATTTAGTATTCTATGAATGGTCCTACAGCACAGATTATATGTTAGAAGAGAAAGGTTTTAATGATTTTTTAAAAAATACATTGCTTGAATTTACTCCATATTAGCTATTGCTATTATGTGTTGTGCAATATATAAACAATATAATATGCATTTAATTCATTGTTCTCCTTTCCATTATATCACATAAAATACAATAAGTTTCATTTTACCATTTATAACATTGCAATATTTGGGCACATAATATATACTAATGCTAAAATTCATGAAAGTACATTGATTAATGAAGAGTCTGCTTGAAATATTTGCAGAGTTATAATTAATTTAATGCACCTCCTAAACCACGGGTAAAACAGAGCATAAATAAATGGATTAATGGTGGAATTAAGATGTATCAGAATAAGGACTTTCTGAAAGGTTTCTGGCTTTAGTTTAATAACTTCGCCTAAAAATGTAAAGATAAAATAGGGAAGTAAACAAACCAGAAACACAGACACTAAAATTCCCAGAACCTTAGCTGCTTTTCTCTCAGATTTCATTACGTGTGCGGTGGTTTTCTGTGCTTTAGGCCGTGTGTGATTATTAAGCTCCCTGATAGCAGTGGCATGTTTCTTAGCAATCACAAAAACTCCAGTATACAATATGATTATGATAGAGAGTGGAAATATAAATGAATGTACAAGATCAATTACAGACCAAATCTCATTAAAAAACAGAAAACACTCTCCAGGACACATTAACACACCCAAGAAACTTCCATTGAAATAGAGAACTGCTATGACATACACCACACACAAACACCAGTTAGAATAAACCACAATGCACATTTTCCTTCTAGAGATTGTGTTTGTGTAGAAAAATGG
This sequence comes from Leiocassis micropogon, assembly GCA_028565275.1. Lineage (NCBI taxonomy): Eukaryota > Metazoa > Chordata > Actinopteri > Siluriformes > Bagridae > Leiocassis > Leiocassis micropogon. The sequence continues at coordinate 2,933 of JAOVVA010043281.1, forward strand.
CTTTGAGAGAGCCAGATACCGATCTACTGAGACTAAAGCTATATTATAGATGGACACATTTGCAAGAAAAAAAGAACTGATCAACAAACAGATGCAGTAACTCGTGTCAAAAATCCAGCATGACTCTATCGTCCAGATTAACACTGGAAGCATCACTAAAGCACCAATGAGGAAATCTGACACAGCCAGAGAGAGCACAATTGTGTTCGTTGGTGTGTGAAGCTGCTTGAAGTGAAGAACAGAGATGATGACGAGCATATTTCCACACGATGTTAGCAGAACCACAGCAGCTGAACACACGTACAGTAAGATATAAACTGTAGGAGATACAGATCTCTCTGGACAGGATGCATGCACACAGCGATTAGACTGGTTAAACTCTGTCACGTTTACAAAGTTGTGCATCTTTGTAACGTTCAAAGAGTGTACATAATTTCTTCATAAATTATTACTCCCATTTAAAAAAAAAAAGAAATGATTTATGACTCAATAAGCTCTGGTGGTTTTATAGTTTAGAAATTGATCACACCCCTAAGTTTGAGTGACAGCATAATACATGATGTCATGTCTTATAGTTATTGGCCAGAGAATTAATTAAGTCAAAATTGCATGCACAAAAGCCTAGATATCAAAACAAATCACTTATGCTGAAAACCTACTCTATGGATAATTAATATAAGAAAGAAGGGTGATGACTGCATTTTCTGAACAAATCATGATGACTAACCATACAGTAAATGGAAAACAGGTATATAGTGTATTTTATTGTATATTTCACTCTGCTAATCTCTATTCTCTTTAAAAAATATAACCATAGTAACATACATTTAATACAATGAAACCACAGCTGTCAACAATACCATTTCCCACATCTGCTTCTGGCAAGCTACCAAAGAAGGTGGCTTGCCAGAACACTTAACTGGATGCCTAGGCCAGAATGCAAAGAGTCATAGTACCAAATTTGTTATCAGCCCAGGCAGGCCAATACAACTTGCTGTCTTGCAAACACTACACTGCTATAAAAGGTGCTCTGACCCTGAGTTTGGAAAGCAATGTGTCCAGAATGCTATACTCATGAATCATGAATTGAACCTAATCTTTTACTTATTCGAAAGGGTAGGCAATGGAAGAGTGGGAGGGATGCAGCTCAGCAACATGGCTGGCTTTCAGAAGCAGGTATGGGCAGTTTTATTCGATGCTGGGTTGGCATTTGTTGCAATACAGCGGCCTGGTTCCAGTGACCGATATGTCTGTAGAGTGTGTCCCGCAAAGTCAGAATCTGTGGTGGGGAAGACACCCCACCTCTACCGATGTGTATTATTTTAATTATGTTCAAGAGAAGGGTTGGACCAATGCCCACTTTCTCAGCTCTCACTACTGTCTGTTCTGAATCAAGAATAAGCCTTGATCAAGAGAGGAGTAGAGCTTACTCTTTCAGGTACATACATACACGTACACTACACACTATGGGCAATTTTGAAACATTGATGAGCCTATAACACAGCTTGTGGGTAAATTCAGTAAATTGTCACTGATTCACTGATTCACACCTATTGGCCATGTAATTAAAATTGCCCAAAAGCATGATGACCTTAGTAAGCCCCAGAGACCCAATGTCAGGCTAGTAAATCAGAAGTGGCAAAAATGCTCTGCAATGGCGGCATAGACAATCAATGAACCTTTTAATCATAACGTATCACAAATTATTAGTTGCCTAAATATACCAAACCTTTCTTTCACTCAAATGGTGTTAAAAGAGGTGTATCATCTTTGTTCATTGTAAATGCAAGTCAGGTAAGTTTGGAGTCCTGATCATTATTCTGTCATCTTTGAGGCCTTTGCTAGTTAGCCCTGCAAGAGAGTACTTGGATACATTTTATCCCAGATAGCACACCGCTGAAGGGCCAACGTTGGGTCAACGACAATACATACATTGGGCCAATGTTTGCATCAGTGGTTGGCCCAATGCCATTTTGTCTACTGAAGTAGGTTGGCACATCATTGGTTCAGTAAACAATTACAAGAGTTGGAAATTGGAAATTAAATCATATTCTTTTAATCATTGCCAATAATAAGATTTATATCCCCAGACATTTATTTGCAAACATGATAAAATGATTACAAACTAAGAAAATATAGGTAACAAATATGATGATAAACTACAAAATAAACACCTAGTACAACCACTTTTTCTCTCAGCAAGGTGGATGAAAAAGAAATGCATACAAAGTATCCATGCCTCAGACTGTTTACCTCAGATGGCTCTGCATCTTCCTCATTATCATTCACCTCAGTACTTTCACCATCAGTTTGGTCACTGTAGCTCTGTTCTTTATCATCTTTCTCATCATCTTCATCAAAAACATTACATCATCTTTTGGGAACTGTGACTCTAGGCTGTGTAAATACATCAATAATTTGAGCATTGTACATTAAAATGTACCTCAAAATATTCTTTCTCAACCAGCAGAATGGTGAAGAAAAAAACACTTTCCACATTTGGCTCATTTCAGTTCAACAATGCTTCCAGTATTTCAGCACACATTTTTTTTCTCCAGATGAAATAAAGTAAACACTGCAATTTGAACAGTAAATAACCTAGCAAAATTGTCAAATGATCTGTTTCACATGCTGACTACCTTAGTACATAGAATTGATACTCAACCTTCATTGTACCTTCACAAATGATAAAATCTTATAGATTTGTAACACCAGCATAGACAGAATTCTGGGTGTGCATCAGAAAAAGTGGGTGTGCCACATTTATTGTCAGATTAATGTGCAAAAGCTATATAATAAAACTGTCAGGAACTAACCCGGGGTGACCAGAAGACGTAGCGATTAGCGGTTAGCCCTTTGTTGCGTGGATGGTAAACCCAAACGCGGAAGCGGCGCGAGTAGGCAGGATAACCACGCGGATTATTCTAAGGACTCTCTCGGAGGGAGAGCAAGGGAAAAACACAAATTTAACCCGCGTCCTATTAACAGACACTCGAATTGGAAAGTTAACCCAAGAAAGTGAGTACTCACAAAATGGCTGACGAACCGTCTGGACCTGCATGTGCGAACTCAATGACTGAGTGATGTGAAGCGCCATCTTGTCTCCTTTTATGCTTTCGAAGTCGCGACCGTACTACTTCCGGGTCCTAGTGCCGGTCGCGGCGCGAGTGTGCATGACAAAAACAATATAAGCTACATAATCTTTATAAGACTACTTTTAATTAAGTGCACTCACAATGATGACAAAATGTTGTTATGATTTTGTATAATAATGAAAGCAAACAGGGTGCTCTATTCTGTATTGTTTTTTTTTTTAACTTGAGCACGTCAAAAATGAACCGAAACTCTGTGTATACTAAATCCAGCGACCATAATAGCCTGACAGCTCTGTGCTCGGTGAGAGGAAGAGAAACTCAACGTGCATTCAGCACCGTGAACAGCTCCCTTAACCTTGAACGGTAGGCGGGGCGCCCTAACTTGACATGGCCGGCAGCTTGTTACCATCTACCGTCCTGCTGTCATCAGCTGCCTGTTCGGTGAGTAGAATGGTCAGGGCACACTGATTAACTTTGTCACCTTATAGTAGACTCCGACTGATCCAGCACGTTCACCAAGGCTGGCTGTTACTGCCAGCGCTCTTCCCGAAACCAGCGCTCGAGACCTCCCGCTAATGCTGAAAAGCTACCTTGGTAACAGCCACACTGTCTCACACTGTCCCACCTGCTCCGGACACACACCCATCCGGATCAACCCCATGCATCTGTCTACTTTGACCTGACTGGCTCAATTTAACGAAGTGTTTTATAAGTTTGCCTTTTTCTTGCACTCCTTAACAGAGCCGCGAAAGTGAAACTAAAAGAAGAATAAAACAATAAAGCTTTCAGTTATTTCACTGCACTCTCATGTCCTGGCATCCTTGATCCACCTCAGTCCCCACTACACTGGTGGAGAATGCAGGCATCTGGACCGGGCCCAGAGGCACCAAGTACCCCGTAGCAGTACCTCAAACATTTGCTGGAAACCAGCCTTCAACAGCAAAGTCTCTTACAACAACTTACACAGGGACTCCAAGCCACTACTGCTGATCTTGCTCACCTGCATCAATGCGGGGGACGCAATGTGCCGCTGCCTGACCCACGCAGGACTGCACAGCATTTATTGACTAAGCTGATGCCACACGATGAAATGGAGGCCCATCTACAGACCTTTTGAGCAAACAGCGGAGCGTGAATGATGGGCAAAGAAGAGGATTACGAGCTATTAAAAGAAGAAATTATGGCACAGTGCGGACTCTCCAGCTGCGGGTGAGTTTCACCACTAGAATTTTGATTCTCAAACAGCACCATGAGCACAAATTGATCACCTGATGAGACTCAATACACGGTGGCTGCAGTCAACACATCTTACTCTGCTAGAAGTCGTTGAAAGAGTCACGGCAGAATGGGTGCTCCATTCACTACTGCGAGAAGAGAGAAAGGCGGTAGGCATGCAGGGTTTGACCAAGGCACTGAAATGCACGCTTGGAACATTATTATTAAATAGAAGCACCTGCCTGAGAAAAGCCCAACGCGCTACATCCTGCCCCAGAGAAGAGAACCATTCCAAAATCCTTTTCGTACAGAATTGCCTCATGATGAGCCTTTGTCCATGGAGACAGAGCCACCGAAAATGACACCACAATACGGTTTCTGGGCAAGAAAAATAAGTTACTCCAAATCGAACCCCGTACCTACAAAATAAATCCCACAGAAAGGCATGGAGAATCACGCAATCTCTTAGTAGTACCACAAGGGAAGGTGAACACGGTGATGCACCTAGCACACTTGCACCCACTCGGGGGACACCTGGGATCAAGGAACACAGCAAAAAAAATCAGAGATCGCTTCCACTGGCCAGGACTTGATGCAGAGGTAAAAAAACTTCTGCCAATGATGTACTGAATGTCAGAAAACCGTGCCTCGAAAACATGCCCTGGCAACTCTCATTCCACTATTGGACATTGACATCATCATGTTCACCCATGGGTTTACTGCATAAACACCGGAACAAAAGGTCTAGGGACGAAACGGAGACATTTCTTTTTCCGTTTTTTGCATTGAGTTTAATCATGCAGCACTTTTAGTATTCATAGCAAAAGCAACCCAAAAGTGTGATTAAAGTACCCGAAATGACACAGAATTTTGACGCAGCATAAACAATCCAACGATGTGTTTACAGAAACCTACTAGTAGTATTCCTACTAATGAATGGAGAAAGCGCCGGGGATTCTGCGTGCTGTCGCGTTGTATTCAGCGAGTAGCATATATTTTTGTGTTTGTTACATTTCATGTCTGTAGTTTTATAGATAAATCTGCTCATATCTGTGCACGCGTTTATCAGCCTTTTGATCAAAAAGCCGCACGCGCAACTCACTTTCACTTTGCAAAAGGCAGTCTTTATTGTTTAGTGTATATTTAAAGCACATAAACACAATAAAACAATAATGTTTTAGGCTAACATATCATACATTTTTGTATTCTTTGTTGTACTTCGTCTTTTTGAACACACGCGCGGGTGCGTTACAATAATAATAAGTACAATAACAATAATAATAAATTCGGAGCACTACCACTACTAATAATAATAATACTGAATGGAGAAAGCACAGTCAAAGAAGTATCGTCATTAAAGGAGAGAAGAAAATGAAGAATAAATATATATCAGTATTTACAGTTAGAGTCGACACGTTTATGAGCTCTGTCGCTTGCTGTCAATGGCCGCCTAAGGGAGATAACACATTATCGGCTTCAGTAGACACACAATACTTCAGATTGAAACAAGACTGCCCCTACAGGTAATGAAGGGCATTTTCACAGCTTTCCGTGCGCAGCCGTAGCAAGTCGCGGGATCCCTTTTCTCAAAACGTGCGTTCTTAATGGTCAGATCAGGAATGCACTTTACCTTTGAAAAGAATCGTGACAGAGCAGTCTTTCTGTGTAGAGCAGAGTGTGTGTGTGTGTGTGTGTGTGTGTGTGTGTGTGTGTGTGTGTGTGTGAAGCCAAGAGGTGGCGGGGTTGGGGGTGGTGTTAAGGCGAGAGTGTGTGTGTGAAAGGGCACTGTGTCAAATTATGCGCACACACACACATAACGACAGGCTGATACAGAGAGGGAGAAAATGTGTCCTTAACCTCTCTAACGAAACATTCTTTTGCTTTACCTGCACGCACACACGTGTTATAAGAAACAGTACACATGCGCTGTACACACATGCTTACAAATAAAATATGTTTTGCACGCACACACGTGGTCACAGTGTTATAGTAAACAGTACACGCATGCACGGATGTGGATTATACCAGTAAGAGACTGGTTAGAGCACTAAGACCCAACAGGGGAGACGATTACCCACAATTCCATAGCGCAAAAGAGAGAAAAAACATTGGCTCAGTTTTGATCACATGACTCTCGACATCAAAACAAAAAGTGCATGCCTGATACATGATACTCGGTACTCGTAACCAAGACTTGCTGGTTTTTCAAGTCAAAATTTATAAAAAATCTTTGCTCGTCTTGCGGAACGCTTGCAAACTGCGTTACACGCAATCCGAGTATTGTTAAATGTCTTTTGGCAGCATGTGTTTGTGCATGAGTGATAATAGGCAAGTTGTTGTTTTTCCTGTCTTGTTCTCTCAAGGCAGTGCACTTTCTTACATATAATTTAATCATTGTTAATCACTAAATATTCATTGTTCTACAGGCAATATTTAGGAAACAGAATCAAAAAAGCAATGTCTGTCCTTGTACACAATGGTCACGTGTGGAATGGGGTGATATTTCCTAACATGCGCGCACACACACACACACACTCACAGCCAGTAGACCAAATGCAGAGACGTGTTGCTGCCAATCAGTGAAAATAGGAGCAACACAGGTGACATTGTTGTACCAATGTTTGGCCAACGTTAGGGCAATGGACAAAATGACATTGGGGCAAGCACTGATGTCAACATTGTGCCCATGGCAGTGCATACGTTGGATCAATGGTGGCATCAGTGGTTGGTCCAATGCCATTTTGTCCATTGGTCCATTGTCCCAGTCCACACATTTCTAGTTGTGAGTGTAATGGCCATGTTTTGACCTTACTTATCATGGCCATATCTTTGAGCACTGAAAACCTCTGGACACTTCTGGTATGTTGCAGTGCTAGAATTTGGTGGCACTGAATGGTAAAGCTTCACATTTAACTATTTTTATGTCTTTTGCAGTTAGTTATTTGTTTTTCTTCTTCATAAATATTTTCCGACCAAATTGTCAAAGTGCAATAATACTTTTAATTGTCTGAAGATGACGCCTTAATAGTTTAAATATTTTAAGTGTTGTATACTTGTGAAAGGCATTTTACAATGTTTGACTTTTCAGTGTCAGGCAAATCTCATTTTTGGCCCATTTTGTCTTACGGGAAAAGGGTTATTTATTTAGGGAAAATTGGGAAAGAAAGGGTTAAAGGAAGGAGGATGGAAAGAAAGGGAGGGGAAAGTTGGTGCACGTGCAGGTCCGGGGGCAGTGCCACGCCTTCATGCGGGCACACAGCTGGCAATCGGTGTCGGTGGGCGGAGTGGCAGAATGGAGCACGTGGAGGCAGCGCTCCTGCACGCTCCCTCGGCGGCGCTTCTTCCGCTGTCGATGGCCGGCCTGGCCCCTCCCAGCTCTCCGTGGGCGCAGCCTCAGACATTCGTCATCCGTTGCTGACATCCGTCGGCTGGGCGGCTTTCCTGGCTGGGATTGGGGGCCTTAACGCAAACCTCCTCGTGGCCTTTTCCTCTTCAGTGGCGGGGCTGCAAAGGTCGGGCTCGGCGCGGGAGTGAAGGTGCTGCTGGAGCTCACACAGTTATTCCTCGCGCTGTCCTCAGCACGGGGATCAAAGGGCGGAGTTCCAGTGTCCCTGGGGCGCGTCACATCGCCCCACTCGCATGCCACTCTCCTCTGCTCCACCGCATCGCTTACTTCCTGGACCCCGGACTAAACTCTGCGACTTGCTTTTATAATTTATATATATTTATAATATATAAATTTATAAGATCCTATTAACAGTAATTATTGCCGGCCGGCCAGAATAGGCGGCTCTGTCCCTTTGCATACCTGCAGAAGGGGGTGCCACCTATCTAGGGAGCCTACAGAGTGAGCAAGGAGCAATAGCAGATTTAGGCGCACGCCCTTCACACCATTGTGACAACACCATTAATATAAATGCGAATTATATAACAGAATGTAAAAAATTGTTAAAATCACACACACACTCACACACACATACACAGATAGAGAAATATGATTATCATATTAAGCATTCAGCACACAATCCTCTTTTCTTGTTAAACACATTTCCAATGAAACCATTCCTATTTAAAATATTCCAAGTCTTTGTATGAACATTTCAACCCATAAAAACGTTCAGCCATAAGTAGACATTTTGTTGCAATGATTTGACCAGTTATTCATTTATTCAACAGGGTTGACTGGTCTTTGAAATGCCATAGTACACCCACATATAAGTACAGCAATGCAAAGAGATGTCGATAAACAAAGATATGTTTTGCATCCAAGAACTTTGTACAGTTTTACAAATAATAATAATAATAATAAATATAATAATGATAATAATAACGTATACTGTTTTTTTTTATCAACATAGGTTGATACAGCACAGATTATATTTCAAAACAAAAAGGTTTTTAATGACAAAACCCTGCCATATATAGCACTTATATATACATTATGATTTAAAATATCTAAGATGTTTCTAATTTTCTAATGAAAGTAATATCCTTTCTGTCCTTTTTTTAGCTAAATGTTCCTTCATATGATAGCTTTGTTTTATATTATACAGCATACTATTATTTAAAACAGTAATATTTGGGCACATAATATACATTACCTGGTCAAAAAAAAAAAAAGGAAAATATGTCACACTAATATTTCATGGGAACACCTTTTGCGTTGGTTATGGCTGTGGCATCTTTTCGATGAGCTGATGCTAAAACATTTATTTCAGTCAAAAGTCTCTTCAAGGTTTTGTTTTGATGATGGGAGAATCAGACCGCTGAAGCCTTCTCCATCTTTCTGTTGAACAAATGATATGTATTCTGACATGCTTGTCTAAGAAATGAGAAGCTAATCATTTCATCAGTTAGGGTTCAATAACCTGTTGTAACTGAACCGTATTAATCACTGCAACTATCCAATGGAAGGCTCTTACCTATTTGCTTAGTTAAATCCAGCTGGTGACTTTTATTCATTTTTTTTTTTTTTTTGTCCTGTCAATGTATAATGATGGAAAATTCATGAAAGAACATTGATTAATGCTGAATCTGTTTGGAATATTTGCAGAGTTATAATTACTTTCATGCACCTCCTAAACCACGGGTAAAAAAGAGCATAAATAAATGGATTAATCATAGAGTTAAGGTATATCATTATATAAGGACTTTCTGAAAAGATTCTGACTGTAGTTTTATGACATCGCCTAAAAAAAACAAAAATAAAATATGGGAGTAACACACCAGAAACACAGACACTAAAATGCCGAGGACTTTAGCTGCTTTTCTCTCAGATTTCATTAAGTGTGAGGTGATTTTCTGTGTTTTAGTGATTTTCGGTGATTTTCTGTATGATTATTAAGCTCTCTGATAGCAGTGGCATGTTTCTTAGCAATCACAAAAACTCCAGTATGCAATATAAGGAGAGGCTTAGTGCAAGACACATGAAAGCCCGCATGGAGTTTGCTAAGTGGAGCAAGTTTGCCTGGTGGAGTAAACCAGGCACTGCTCATCACTTGTCCAATACAGTCCCAACAGTGAAGCATGGCGGTGGCAACATCATGCTGTGGGGGTGTTTTTCAGCTGCAGGGACAGGATGACTGGTTGCAATCGAGGGAAAGATGAATGCGGCCAAGTACAGGGATATCCTGGACAAAAACCTTCTCCAGAGTGCTCAGGACCTCAGACTGGGCTGAAGGTTTACCTTCCAACAAGACCATGACTCTAAGCACACAGCTAAAATAACGAAGGAGTGGCTTCACAACAACTCTGTGACTGTTTTTGAATGTCCCAGCCAGTCACCCATGGCTGTATTAGATCAAAAGAGTGCTTCTACTAAATACTAAGCAATGGGTCCATGTGATGTTTAATTTTTTCTTTTTTAATAAATCTGCAAAAATGTCAACAATGGTAGCACAATGATAAAAGTTTACCCAAAGCTGCTGAGAAAGGTTGGCTTTTCTCAGTGTCCTTAGGTAGAAGAAGCACCGATGGGCCTTTCCAATGGCATGGGTGATATAATTCCCTCACATTAGTGTAACAATGTGGGTCTCACAAGGGGCATGTGAAGATACTCTGCACTGAAGATACTCTGCTACCCAACAGATTTCTGAACAGGCAGGTTTGTGGTCACCCAGATAAAAATCCCCAATTGTGATCAAGTCATGGTTAAGAGTGCATCAGTGAGGTCATGAAGTCACCCATAGAAATTATCCTTTGCCAAGCCATCTGCTATGCAATGCATAAGGTTTGTTGACTGTTGTCTTAGTATGCCCATTGATAAAGCAGGCTGTACTGTACAAGCCTATGAGGGTGGCCGCTGCCCATTTTCCAACTCCATGTTTATGTCTCTTCTCGTGACCAGAATTTTTGTAGTGATTTTGGTTTTATGGAGATCTTCCTTTCTCAATCAGGCTGGGGACTGGCAACGGCGGAGGTGTTTTTTTACAATAATAGACTTAAAACATTAATCACTTACCTTCAAAGCAAATAAGGGTATCCCAAGAGACTAGTCAAGAGAATGTAAGGAAAGGGGAAAAGCAGGACTTTTAAGCCAGAAAAGAAAAGTTATTTAAAAAAAATACAAATGAAGACAGGACGGTTTACACTTTTACACTCACAAAGCCATTGCTTTGTCAGACCAACTATGGTGATCACAATTAGTTTTCATCTCTCTTCTTTCCTTTATTCCTGATCAACAGGGGAGGTTTTCAGCCAGTATATATATATAGGCATCACATCACATGCATCATGCTATCACTCAGATTTGGGGTGTCATCATGTTCTGCTCTATAAAAAGTTGCAAGTCATTTGATGTTCCTGTTTTTTTAATAGCGGTACACTCCTAAAAAATGGTCATCTTTATGAACCTGACAGAGTTGAACCAGTCTAATCCCTGTGAGCATTTCTCCTGTCCAGAGAGATCTGTATCTCCTGCAGTTTATATCTTACTGTATGTGTGTTCAGCTGCTGTCGTTCTCCTAACAGTTTGTGGAAATCTGCTCGTCATCATTTCTGTTTTTCATTTCAAGCAGCTTCACACACCTACAAACACACTTGTGCTCTCTTTGGCTTTGTCAGATTTACTCATTGGCATTTTTGTCATGCTGCCAACATTTATCTGGATGATTGAGTCATGCTGGATTTTTGATTCAAGTTACTGCTTTTGTTTAATGATCATTTCTATTTTTCTTGGAAACCAGTCCATCTATAATATTGCTTTAATCTCTATAGATCGATATTTGGCTCTATCAAACCCATTTTTTTATACAAACACAATATCTAGGAAGAACATGTGCATTGTGGTTTATGTTAACTGGTTTTTGTGTCTGATGTATGCCATAGCAATCTTGTATTTTAATGGAAGCTTCATGAGTTCTCTAATGTGTCCTGGAGAGTGTTTTTACTTTATGAATAAGATTACATCTATAATTGATCTTATGCATTCATTTATATTTCCACTTTCTGTTATAATAATATTATATACTCTGGTGTTTGTGATTGCTAAGAAACATGCCACTGCTATCAGAGAGCTTAATAATCACACACGGTCTAAAACACAGAAAATCACCTCA